>JAYESA010000005.1:127348837-127598837 GCA_036927795.1 Iris macrosiphon
TTTTTAATCCTAGCCCTCCAATACCTACACAAGAATCCAAGGCCTTTTTCCATGTGTTGACCAAGTCAAATATCTTTAGGTCAACCTAACCCCATGTGTATAAATATTCTTTACTTTTCCTTTTCCTTTTTTTTATATTCCTTAAAACTAAGAGCTCAGACGACTTTCTCGTCCTCCCTTACTGTTCACCCATCATCAACCCCTCGACCGGATCCTCCCACCGCCTTCGGCCAAGCATATCCGCCGCGGCTGCACTCTCCACCACCAGCTGCCACGCCCCCGTTCCCGCTGCATCCCCGCTGAACCTCACCGAGCCACCTCGTTGACCTGAACCGCTACCATCTCGACGACCTCCCTCACCCGATTTCATCCTCCCGCTGCACCTAGAAGTCGCCGGAGCCCCGCCAGACGAACCCCCTCACCGGAGTAGCCTCTTCTCCGTTTTACCCAGCCGCAACCGCCTGCTCGACTCCGGTGATCCCCCACAGCACCCTCGACTCGACCCGGCCTGCTCACTTTCCCACGGCAATGACCCTCGACCTCACCCGCTCGTCCCCGACTCCTCACCGCCGGCCTCCTCCACTACACAACCAACCACCTTTTCCACACGCATCATCTCCGGCCTGCAACTCTCCATCCCGAGCACACAGCCATCACCCGAGCCACGCACCTGCCGGACCCCGGTTACAGCAGTCTCGTCCCGGACTTCCTCCTCCACCCTGCTGCCGGACTGAACGACTACCCCGCGGTCACCCCCATTCCTCCAGTCGATCCCAACCGTCGACTCAACTCCGGCCAACCACCATTAACACCACCACCATTAAAACCCGACTTCCCTACTCACCACTACCGTTCACCTCTCCTTCCATCCACCGTTTTCTCCCCTGGACCAGCGGCTGAAACAGCTGTAACCGACACCTTCCTCGACCGGACCCGCCATCAACCCGGCTAGACCTTATCTCCTCCTCCCCTCGGCTGAACCACCACCACTCCGTTCTTCCCTCGACATCATCCCTACGCCTGAGCCAGCACCTTCACCATCACCATCGTCGTCGTCGTCGACGTCAAGCCGATCTAGTGTACGTGCACAGGTTCGAACCTGTCCCCACTCATTTATTTTTTGTGATTGTGTGTGTATGTGTATATATTTAGGTATCCCATTAGTATATGTTAATTTATATAATTGGTATATATACGTATAGTATTTGTATTCCCTAGTATATGTTTAATATAAATATATAGTATAAATTCAATTAGTGTACAAACACATATATATATTGTATATGTATTTAATTGGTGTACATATATATTATAAGTATTAATGATATATGCTAGATAATAATATGTAGATTTAAATATATGAACTAGGTGACCTGAGTGTAAATACGGATACCCCGTAGTTGTATTGACCTAGGAACATGAGAAGTGTTAGAAGACTGCCATTATGTACACTGACGTACTAGCGGGCCCGTATAATTTTGACTGTCTATTTTGCACAGCAATTACAGACGCGAGACCTGCGTAATTAGATGCACAATTAACCGTGTTAGTTGACCAGTGTTACCCCTAGCGTACCCCCGAGTCTAGTGTATATATGGTTGTGTATGTGCTAGTGTAATGACTGATATTGTATTGTATTATATTATATGTACATAGGACCCATTGGATTGTTCTGTGCGACTTCTGGAGCAGGTTATTGGTACTTCGCAGCTTTTTTGCCAGGCAAGTATACCTTGCCATTGTACTATTATTCATATTCCATATGTTGCATGCATCTTTATTTTCTGTCATTAGTTCATATATTTTAACTGCTATGTAAAATGCACATCCAAGGAAACTTGGGTGCAACGACGGTGTCATCGTGATTTATTTTTATTATGTATATGCATTGACCTTGTTTATGAGACCACCCTATTATCATGAAGCATCATTAGGTTTCATTGGCCGTAACACATTTCCTACACGAGTGTGAGTCTCATATAGATCACGGACTTGCGTGTAGGGTTTGGCCTCCTGTACGTGTGGGCCGTGTGTTAGGGATAACTGTTGTTAAAAACTTTGCATGCTAGTAGACTTGGAAGTTATTAGAGGTATTATCATGTCATGGATGTGGCATGCTTAGAGCATGGGGTGGGGAGAACAACAAGTAAGTCATTTGGGCTCCTTTGCACTTTCCTTTTGTTCGCCCGGATGCTTCGCCGGAGCGACGGGTGGTGATGACCCCATATATTACTGGCGGCCTCTGTCGTTCAAAATACGATATGGTTTTAGGCCCCTGAATCTCCAAAAGAATTATGTCAATCCCATTTTGGCCAGATAGTCCATGTGTTGGAAAGTTGTTCTCAAACTGCATTCACATAGATGGTTAGGCGACCCATTGGATATTTATTTTAGTACTTTATTGGCATGCTTCTATGTAACTTGTTATGTCCCTCTGAGGACCTGGTCCCTTTCCAGGTGTAGATGTTCATGAGTATTCGCAGGAGCGCAGATCCGGACTGGTTACTTATATTTCGAGGAGGTCTTCTCTTCGAGCCCCGTGATTGTTAGTTGTTGTACTTATATTGTGTTTATTTTATATTCTAGTTCGGCAGTGGAATTGTTTCCATCCGACTGTCATCTTTAGATACTTCATATTAAGATATAGTTATATAGATATTTGTTATTTATTTATTTATTTGATTTTATGTGGATGAGATTTAGATTGTGTCCTGTGACTTGTGATAGTTTATACCACTTGTAAATTATTGTTCATTATACAGCGTACGCATGTGCTATGGTTTCTATATATTGGAGTTGCCATCTATATGCGGCTGACATGCTTTCGTGTCCTGGTCCTATGTATTTTGGGACTGGGGCATGACATGTTTTTAGTGGTGGCCCATGCAGGTCAAGTATATATTGTCTTGGTTACGTTACTGTACCGAGCAAGCCTATACCTAGGAATAGAGTATAGGATCTAATCCACATTTGACTATGACTCATCTTTCCTTCCAATCTGTTCTATTTAAATAATTGCATCCTGCTTGATTCATGTACTTCCCAAATAGTTCCTTGAGTATAGCCCCTCATAGAATATAGGAATCCCTGTTGTTAGGAAGATAATTAGGGTAGCTTTCCTATTAAGAATATAACTAGAATATTAACACATCACTAAGATTAGAATATTTAGTAAACCCTAGCATCCCTTATCTATAGATTTATTTACCATTATCCATTGATATAATTATGAAGGACTTGAAAATAGTATAGACACTACTAGGGTTAGTTAGAAATTTGACCATAATGTTTGACCCTAGTATTGAGGAACCAATAGAAATCCAAGCTTTAATTTTAGGACTGAACCTAACTTTCATAGTGAGATAGCGTTAGAGAACTATAAATTTAGATTCTTATCTTGATATTAGAAGAACAGTACCTTAGGAAGCCAAGAGGAATGAATATAACATTCCCTTGATCCTACCTCGAACACAGATATTAGCATACCACCCTTCCTTAGTAAACCATGATCTTGTCTAGAGTCTCTCTATTTTAATTTCACGTCTTGTTCCTCTGAAAACTTAGCGCTCGCTATTTGTGCGACGACTAATTATACTGTTCTTTTCTACATCTTTCAATTTGTGTCACATAACTCTTATGATTGTAGGCCAAGTAATTTTATGTTATGCTAGGATTTTAGTTGTAATTCTTGAAGTTTAAAATTTCTGTGCTTGGTAGTTAGAACTTGATAGTTTTAAGTTATTCTTGTAGATTATGACTTGATAATTATTCCTTAGTTTTAAATCGCATAACTTGTACCACACCTCGTTACGAGTTATATCCCCTTTTCCCTTGGAGGCCAGTAACTTTTTTATTCTTACTATTGACACTTGTTCTATAAGCACTATGATTAAGACTTAAGATGACCATTACCTATATAATGCAAGAGGATACCCTAATAGGTACCAAGATCTTTTCCTCGTGTACCCTAATTAGAGTTTCTGCTTATTTATAAGTGCAAGATTATTTTGTAGAATCCCCTTAAGACTGCCACAGTATTAGTTAATTATTTTAAGTTGGATAGTGTGTCTCACAACCTAGTATCACATAGTCCTCTTGACTCATTAATAAAGTGTAACTGAATGACATTAACCGTATGCTAGCATAAAAAGATAGTATTTATTCAGACTGTAGAACTTAGAGGCCCATACCCCTATTTGGTCGACTAGCGACTTAGACAAGGAGTTAGTATGACAACTGTAGAGATTGTAGAGTCTTATCTTCTTTGTGAACTTGAATTATTTTTTAACTTCTCTCATCATAAATCTAGCGTACTTATATTTTATGTAATACCTTGACTTACCCCGGTTATAGCAGTCTCATCCCTGACTTCCTCCTCCACCCTGCTGCCGGACTGAACGACAACCCCGCGGTCACCCCCGTTCCTCCAGTCGATCCCAACCGTCGACTCAACTCCGGCCAACCACCATTAACACCACCACCATTAAAGCCTGACTTCCCTGATCACCACCACCGTTCACCTCTCCTTCCCTCCCCCATCTTCTTTCTTCGACTAGAGGCTGAACCCGCTGTAACCGACACCTTCCTCGACCGGACCAGCCATCAACCCGGCTCGACCATATCTCCTCCTCCCCTCGGCTGAATTACCACCACTCTGTTCTTCCCTTGACAGCATCCCTCCGCCTGAGCCAGCACCTTCACCATCACCATCGTCGTCGTCATCGTCAAGCCTATCTCGTGCACGTGCACAGGTTCGAACCTGTCCCCACTCCTTTATTTTATGTGATTGTGTGTGTATGTGTATATATTTAGGTATCCCATTAGTATATGTTAATGTATATAATTTGTCACTACCACATTCTGAAAATGGGGATATTTTTGACTTTTTATAATTATTAGTATTGTGGTATTCATATTAAATGATTTCTTGATAAGTGTATTAAATTAATTAATTTCGTGAGATAGGTAATTAAATAGATTATATTATATACTGTATTCTTAATGTCTGAGATGGTAGACTCGACCTAGAAGCCATTAGACGAACACCTGTCTGAATTATTTGGGATTACGTGTTAATTGCATTATTTAGGATTTAAATTATTGGAGGTTGTATTTAATTACCGTAATTTATTTAATTGTTGCGCGCTGCCGTTGCTTCGATATTTGGAGCGCTACCTGGCTTTTGCCTTCCAACAAATTTCACAATATTGCCCTAGACGTGCCTGCCTTCCATTCTGCTATTTTTGTAACTCATAATTATGCTCTCTGTACCTTATTTTTAGCCGCACAAAAATTGTCGCGGACGTTTATTTAATTCCTAAATAAATTTCAACTTTGTATCGTTGTGCGTTCCAATCGAAATTGGAGACAATCTTGACCTATTTTTCGTGCGACCCAAATTAGGGTAATATTCTATTCTGAGTCTTCTTCACTATTGGTATTGATGACCCGACCTGAATTTGGCCTCATGTATTCCTAATTAATTTTAGAACACAACTTATATTTATTCCTAATTAATTTGAGGATACCATTTTAACCAATTCCGTAAATCCCAATTTAATTCCAGTGCCATGCTATTTGAGCCCGTGCGATACACACGGCACCCCCTCACCCTACAAAACACCGAATACCGAATCGCCCGCCAAATTTTCGTTATTTTATGCGTCGGTGCAAATACCCAAATTTAAGGGGGCTAATTTGCAAATTTGAATTTTTGGTGTCAATACCCCATTTGTTTAAAAACAATGTAGGAGCCCTATTATTTAACTAAGTCACCACCCTCATCCCCACATGAAATTTCTCCATGTCAAATCTGGACCACTCATTCAATGGGTGCATCCTCACCCTTGATTTCCCACACACTTTTCCCCTATTTAATGTCCTATCCACACTAGCCCTAATTCCCAAAATTCCTAGGGAAGCACACCTCCCCACTAGCCCCCCAAGCTCCCCAAACCGTAGCCTCCTTCATTCCTCTTCTTCCTCTTTTCTCCATTTTTATTTTTTCTTCTTCTCTTCTTCTTCTTCCTTTCTTCTCCTTCTCCTCCTTTGAATTTTTAAACAAGAAGGAAAGGGGGGGAACACTGTTCACCTGGAGTCCCCGGCCACTTCAGTCCGGCCGCTCCCCCATCAGTACCAGTAACTCCCCGACTCCGCCTCATTCAACCACCACCCTCAGCCGGCGGAGCCGACTGCTCCTCCTCCTAGCACCAGCTCCACCACCACTGTTTCCTTGCTCTGCCACCGTTCGAGTTTCTCCTCCGGCGAGCTTTTCCGCTGTCAGTCCGGCCAGCCGACCCGAGCGTCTGTGCTTCTCCACTCTCCTCCCCCACGACGGCTGTGCAGCGATCGATTCCCGCTGCTCATCCCCGAGCAACCGAGACGCCGGCCTCCTCCAACTTTGAGCATCCACCTGACTCTTCCCCGGCCCGTAGCCACATCCTCCGGCGAGTTTCTCTCAACCTCCCCTCGGCTCTACCTCATCCTTCCTGTCATCACCCCCTCGAGCTACTCCCTTCGACTCCGGTCGAACTCCTCGGCCGGCTCCACTGCACATGACTTATTCTGAAGTTTACTATGGATTACCTGTTTGATCAAATTCCTCAAAGGAGTCACTGCACTGATCCTGCAAACCGTGGAGCTAGGATAATGAGCAGGTGACTCAAAAATTATTTTCAGGTAAGACATCCTTTTGAATCAGTCTTATTTTGATCCATTGAATCAGCTAATCGGTCACTTAAATCCTAAGAACTCGTTCTGTTTTGATCATGAACGATTGGACATATAGCTATTTGTGTCTGCTCAATTAAGTCAGATACAGAGGTATTATTCTCTCATGGATCTCTTTCTTCCTATGTTTAAGCAATGGGATTGGGTTTGATCAAGTGTACTCATGTAACAAATCGACAGAAGTTTCGTGTCCTTGTTTGAAACATGGTGTGGTATCTGTGTTTAGTTGTCATCTCATGAAAATGAGTTGGACACCAGGTTTCTGGATGCTAAGAGCAACAGTTATCTGATCGTAGTTTGTTTAGATTGCTGCTACTTGTATTTGCTAGCACCTGTTAATTTCTTCTGATGCTGTCATTTTTATATTTTTTCGGAGTAGAAGTTTTTAGTGTGATCTTGATACAAGGGCTCTAGTCTTCAATTGAGAGCTTAGAAGGAAAAAAAAGGGCTTCAGATTTATTCTATCAACTGGTTTGGGTATGTTTGGTATATAGAAGTTGGCTAAGGATTCTGAGTCAACTAAAGCATTTAACCTGTTCAAGTTTATTAGCCCATCATTGAAACACAGGTTAGATATGTCACGCCCCGATCTCCCGCAGGCAATCGACCGTTCCCGCTAGGCGGGAATCACCCTCGCCAGTGCTCCCGCAGAACGATCGCTTAACCCATCCGTGCCTGATGCCGCACGAGCGTGAGCCACGCCCGTGCAAGGCCATGGTTCATTGGCTGGCTGCAAGAGTTCTAAGCCACAGAGTCGCACAGATTGTCCGAGTGCAGCGGAGTCATGAACGCATAGGCAATCGGTAACAGGTTCACTGAGTCGACAAATATAGCGGAAGCATTGAAACAAGTAAAGTAATCTCTTTATTGATATGAACAAGTATTACAGGCGGCGTATAGCCGAGATTACAAGTCGCTCAAGCCTCTCTCTGAAACAGTAAAAGTGTGCCAAGTGGCTACAACTGTGGAATGAATGTACAGGCGATGGTCAGGCGATGTTCACAACTTATGTCTTGTATATGTGCTTCAGTCCCGGACGCACCGTTGCAAGGCTTCAGAGGGAACTCCTGGCCTTAGCACGCACGAAGGAGGCGTCCGCACCGCACGAGGTTCTCCCGCACCCTGCATATCAAACTGGTGGATTATCAGTACATTGAATGCACTGGTGGGGAAGCTACTCGCCCGCTCGACAAATCCAAACACGTAATACAGGTTTCGTGCACAACTATTAAGTTATCTTTCTAGTTGCCTTAGGATCAGTTTCATGCAAACATTGAATAGCTTAACGTGTCGGGCAGTGCGCCGTGCGATGTTTGAGGAAACACGGCGAGACTTACCAACTTACCATTTCTCCTTCCCTGTCCAAGGCAAACATTGTTAATTCATGCACGGGCAAGTATAAACATTTAGGAGCATAGCATATGCAAACATGAGGGTCGTTATTTTAAGATCGTTCAGGTGTTCAGTTTATTGATGCTATGCAATGACTCGCACGCGGATTGCCGCTAAGCGAGGATGACTTATCTATATGAACATAGGTCGCTGGCGTAGCCATTATGGACGGTTCACAGTCTCAAGACACAGAATGATATGCAACGCAGGTGGTGAGCCCCGCTGCATAACACCTTGCCCCATAACATAAGACTGCTCATACGTCCCGTCCGGATCGGATCGGCTCCGGTGCCCTGGTGTAGCCGTCCGCGAGACTCAACATAACATACCTTGTGCACAAGCTGTCCGCGACAATGCAGGTCAGGGTCTATCCATATTCCATAGCTTGACATGATAATCATGAAACTTAAACTTAGTCTGAACGAGGCATATTGCTCCATGAGCTGGGATTCCATCAGTACATAACACGATCCTCGTTCAGATGCATACATAGCATGATTATCATTCAAGCGAGATTTACGTTCAGTATTCATTCTTGCTTAGTGCATTCCCCTGGTTCGGGGATTGCCTTAGATGACCTGACGGTCCCGGATACTTGCAGGTTTATTCAGGCACAGAACGACTACGTAGTAGTCTTCCGGGGTTTGGATGAAAATATGGCAACATTCAAGCAGACAAGCATGCGTTTCTAAGGAACATAAGCAGGCACGTTGCTCGGACCCGAAGGTAAGCCGAGAGGTGAAACCGTTTAGGGACTTAGCATGCGAGGGTCTGAACATAAGCAGTATTTCAATTTTCATGTTCTAGCAAGCAATACTAGTTGGGATTATTCCCTTAGCTAGGTGCGTTGGAATTATTAGCATGCAGGGGGTGATTCACCTAGCGACTAGCATATATGATTCCAGGTTTTATGGGTGCTGGCTAAGCAAAGACAAGTTCACCGTAGCCACCCACCTTAGCGATGATTCGCCTCGGTAGAGCGATACGTCTGAGCGAGCCTCTGAAAGTCCAAGCCAGATTCCTGTAGGGACAAGTCTGGATATCCTTTGCTTCTTGATTGAGGCAAATCGGGTCGGGATAGTTGCACTATTGCCGATTGAGATGGCAGTCCGCTTGAGCGGAACGGGGTGTTACATCCTACCCAACTTAGAAAAAGTCTCGTCCTCGAGACTTACTAAGGACAAGCAGTAATCTAGGGTTGAGGCAATCCTAGACAAGTCGTTTGTACTTGTTCATTTGGATCTTCACTTGCACAAGCTTCGAAATCAGCATACCGCTTAGACTGGATCGTGCGCACCTTCGACATGCATTTCTAGTGTGAACACGTCAACCAGCTCAGTGATAGCGAAGTCTTAGCACTCGAGTTTCACCTTTTCTTAAGTCTTGGATGGTGCACTAGTTCAAGGCGTCCCTCGAATAGATACATTCAACCAAACTTAGGGTTAGTGAAAATCGGACAAGCTACTAGCGATACTCTCGAAGGGTCCGCACAGGTTGGCACAAAGGCCACTCGCAGCATACAACCAGACAAGCAAGCATATCATTCAAAACGCATTTTGAAAGTATTTAGTCTTATTGTTGGAACATCTCATCGAGGCATTGAGAGAGAGCGTGCACATAACCCACGAATGAGCTTTCGAAACAGAGATATCGAATTGAAGTCCAAAGGCGTAGAAGCCAGGCTCTGATACCAACCTGTCACGCCCCGATCTCCTGCAGGCAATCGGCCGTTCCCGCTAGGCGGGAATCACCCTCGGCAGCGCTCCCGCGGAACGATCGCTTAACCCATCCGGGCGTGATGCCGCACGAGTGTGAGCCATGCCCGTGCAAGGCCATGGTTCATTGGCTGGCGGCAAGAGTTCTAAGCCACAGAGTCGCACAGATTGTTCGAGTGCAGCGGAGTCATGAACGCATAGGCAATCGGTAACAGGTTCACTGAGTCGACAAATATAGTGGAAGCATTAAAACAAGTAAAGTAATCTCTTTATTGATATGAACAAGTATTACA
Organism: Iris macrosiphon; assembly: GCA_036927795.1. Lineage (NCBI taxonomy): Eukaryota > Viridiplantae > Streptophyta > Magnoliopsida > Asparagales > Iridaceae > Iris > Iris macrosiphon. The sequence continues at coordinate 127,358,967 of JAYESA010000005.1, forward strand.
GGCGGCGTATAGCCGAGATTACAAGTCGCTCAAGCCTCTCTCTCTGAAACAGTAAAAGTGTGCCAAGTGGCTACAACTGTGGAATAAATGTACAGGCGATGGTCAGGCGATGTTCACAACTTATGTTTTGTATATGTGCTTCAGTCCCGGACGCACCGTTGCAAGGCTTCAGAGGGAACTCCTGGCCTTAGCACGCACGACGGAGGCGTCCGCACCGCACGAGGTTCTTCCGCACCCTGCATATCAAACTGGTGGATTATCAGTACATTGAATGCACTGGTGGGGAAGCTACTCGCCCGCTCGACAAATCCAAACACGTAATACAGGTTTCGTGCACAACTATTAAGTTGTCTTTCTAGTTGCCTTAGGATCAGTTTCATGCAAACATTGAATAGCTTAACGTGTCGGGCAGTGCGCCGTGCGATGTTTGAGGAAACACGGCGAGACTTACCAACTTACCATTTCTTCTTCCCTGTCCAAGGCAAACATTGTTAATTCATGCACGGGCAAGTATAAACATTCAGGAGCATAGCATATGCAAACATGAGGGTCATTATTTTAAGATCGTTCAGGTGTTCAGTTCATTGATGCTATGCAATAACTCGCACACGGATTGCCGCTAAGCGAGGATGACTTATCTATATGAACATAGGTCGCTGGCGTAGCCATTATGGACGGTTCACAGTCTCAAGACACAGAATAATATGCAACGCAGGTGGCGAGCCCCGCTGCATAACACCTTGCCCCATAACAAACGACTGCTCATACGTCCCGTCCGGATCGGATCGGCTCCGGTGCCCCGGTGTAGCCGTCCGCGAGACTCAACATAACATACCTTGTGCACAAGCTGTCCGCGACAATGCAGGTCAGGGTCTATCCATATTCCATAGCTTGACATGATAATCATGAAACTTAAACTTAGTCTGAACGAGGCATATTGCTCCACGAGCTGGGATTCCATCAGTACATAACACGATCCTCGTTCAGATGCATACATAGCATGATTATCATTCAAGCGAGATTTACGTTCAGTATTCATTCTTGCTTAGTGCATTCCCCTGGTTCGGGGATTGCCTTAGATGACCTGACGGTCCCGGATACTTGCAGGTTTATTCAGGCACAGAACGACTACGTAGTAGTCTTTCGGGGTTTGGATGAAAACATGGCAATATTCAAGCAGACAAGCATGCGTTTCTAAGGAACATAAGCAGGCACGTTGCTCGGACCCGAAGGTAAGCCGAGAGGTGAAATCGTTTAGGGACTTAGCATGCGAGGGTCTGAACATAAGCAGTATTTCAATTTCCATGTTCTAGCAAGCAATACTAGTTGGGATTATTCCCTTAGCTAGGTGCGTTGGAATTATTAGCATACAGGGGGTGATTCACCTAGCGACTAGCATATATGATTCTAGGTTTTATGTGTGCTGGCTAAGCAAAGACAAGTTCACCGTAGCCACCCACCTTAGCGATGATTCGCCTCGGTAGAGCGATACGTCTGAGCGAGCCTCTGAAAGTCCAAGCCGGATTCCTGTAGGGACAAGTCTGGATATCCTTTGCTTCTTGATTGAGGCAAATCGGGTCAGGACAGTTGCACTATTGCCGATTGAGACGGCAGTCCGCTTGAGCGGAACGGGGTATTACAAGATAGGTATCGACTTAAGAACTTGGATGTTTAAGCTTAAGAACTTGGATGTTAAAACTGATAATTATGTGTTGATTTAGATGGTAAACAACATATTTTGTTTAAAACCTTTCTCCAAATCTTATGGATTAATTGATCATTGTTTTTCTCTCTGGTGCTTCTCTTTATAATAGACTATTGATGATAGAAAGCTGGCTCAAGACCAAGTTTGAATGTCAATTGAGTATCGACAGAGGTTAAACCTGATAGAGCAAAGATAAAGGAAAAACTATGTCCCAGGACTGTTGGATCCTCCAGATGATACTCTGGGACAGGACATTGGTTTTACCAACTAAGGACCCAAGGCGAGTACATTCTCTGATTAGTTTCTTATTTATGATATCCCCTATGTTTACTGTATCTAGTGTAGAAATCCATGCTCTTGATACGCTGGTTACACGGATTGGTATACACGGATCTCGTCATGAGATGTTATTCCTTATTCATGGTGTAGCTTGTACAAGACTTGTTTCCTTGTTATCTTGTGCATGTACAGACACTGAGACCCGGGGAGATTTGCTACCTTCCTAGGGAATCCCGTGCCATAGCGTACCATGATTGGATCTACTATACCAGTCGGGGGTGGGGAGTATTTTAGTGTTGATATGTGATCATACCCAACTTTATATGCATCATAACTCAGCCCACATCTCACGTCAGGTGCGGCCTGACCATTTACATGCTTCATAGCTGTTACATGTGATTAGCCTGACCTCTACATGCATCATAGCTAACCAATGGTTAGCCTGACCTTACTTGAATCATAGCTAATCACATGTAACCAGCCTGATCAAGTTCCCAAGCCGACCACATGTTAAAGCTAGTACTCACACACTTAGTCATAGGATTCTTGCTCGTTGACATATTGTTTCTTTTCCTGCATTTACTTACAGTATTTCCAGTATTTCCTTTTTGTACATTTCTCGTTCCTATACATGCATCTCGTATATTTCCATCTAGAACTGCTACATAGTTTATATTATTAATATAGAACTGCTATTTAGAGATGTACTTTGCTCCTTCCTGACTGAAAAATATTTTCCAGACTGTGACCTTAGTGGACTTGTTTCTGACACTTGGGGATTGGATGTTACTGATTACAGGTATGACTATTTTGTCGTTAGACTTGTCTTGTATTTCTTTGCTTACCTTGATATCTCATCGTGCTTAGTTTATGTGATTGAGTATCCAGCATTATTTTATGATATCCACGTCTCCTTATGGAGTTGGGTATTCTTGTGAGATGGATTAGATAGTTACTTGACCTAGACAGCGTTCTACCGCCGATGCTGCAGCGTAGGCTGGACGTACCCGCGCACTCGTGCCCCTAAACCTGGTGCTGGTCGTGTCACGTTTTTAGTGGTAGCCCATGCAGGTCAGACTTCGCTAGTTGTGCGATATCGTAGTAGTGCGACATCATAGTTGTACTACTACGTGCCTGCTATAGAATATAGAACATAGGATACTAGGATGAGAGAGGATACTCAATCATAATTTTGAGAGATTTCTGGGACGACCCTTGAGAATCTCATTATAAATTCTAATTTAAATCCTTCCCCCTTATTTTTGTCCATTCTCACTTGTTGATATTGAGTTTGATTCTTGTTGACCAGTTGTTAAATTTAATTCTTGGTATCGTTGTTGAGTTTTGATTTCATATCGAGATGAATTTTATGGACTGAACTTTACGGTATTATCTGATGACATATATTGATGAGGACAGTGAGAAAGGTAAAACGTCTACTTTGGTTATGGAACCTAGAGTTTATCGCAGCCATATTAGCTGTCATGACGAGAACGTAGGAACCTGACTTGGATGTACATACTTTAGTTATGAAATTTAGAATTTCTCGCAGCCATACCGGTTGGCGTGGCTAGGATTCTAGATGACATGATTATAGAGTTGCATACCTTAGTTACGGAACCTGTCGTTTATCGCATCTATGCTTACTGGCGTGGCAAGGATTCTGAGTGTCATGATTTAAGACAGACGTGTATGATTATCAGATTGTATCTTAAAATAGTTCTTAAAGTATCATCTCAACACTTATCTATTTCTGTATACAAGACTTTATTCCATCATTTCTTGGGTTGCTAATAGTAGGAACACCTTCAGTCCTCAATCCAGACTTTTTGAGCTCCTATTCTTGAGGATTCCTTGTTAAGTATGATAATTAATATCTTGTAATTATGGCTGTGTCTTGAGTATTAGTATTGACTGAGTGTTGCTAGTGAGTTGTAAGTGTTTCCTAGTTGGACATGTGAGCAATAGGCCTTAATCTAGAAGTAACCCATAGCATAGTACCTTGTAATAATGGTTCTAGGATAAGTGTCATTAGAGACTGTGAGTAGAAGGAGAGTATAGGGTATAAGTGATAGTTCCTAGAGTTAGTATCAGAGCCAGTATATCCGTCCTGGATAACCATGATTATGTAATTGAGTGATCTATGTAAACAATTAAGTATCAAGAAATTATGTTAAGGATTAATGGAGCATGACGTTCAATTTGATGATTAAGATCGGGTGTGTTAAAGGTAAAGAAATATGTATACATGAGGAGTAATAATGAGATGTCATGAGAAGAGAAATATCGAAATTGGTAATAAAAATGGTGAAGCGTATTACGGATTAGTTTAACAGGCTATAAAAGGTTAAAAAGGAAATACATATACATCAATCGAGATGAAGAACCATATACTTACCCATGAGAGTAAAGAAATATGAGTGTTATAGAAGGTACAGGTAATCATGAGTTCTAATAAGTTTGATGAGATGATCCAATAATGAAGCTAGTGATATAATACCAAGAGTACTAATGGTTCTATATCGAGGATTAGTTGAGAATGACGCTAATAACAGTAAGCACTCTGCGTGATGATAACTTTGATCATTGGAGGTAATAGTGCAAGTGATTCGGGCAGTACAATTTTAGTACACAGTTGTAGACAATGGGTGTATTTGAGTGTACCTCGAGTATTAGAGACCGTGAGCACTTATATGTATATTTGTGGATTTATAAATTAAAGAGTGGAAATAAATTTTATTTTGAGAATTATTGAGGATTTGAGATTTATGTGATTAAATTTTTGAGGGTTCAAATTTTGATTCAATAAACATGGTCAAGGCTATAAAGATTTTAAGAGCGAAAAAAAAAATTGATTTCGATATTGAGTATTCGACTATTGAGGAAATATATGCGGTTTTATTTTAAATTTGTTCGAGAAGTTAAACCTTGATGATTATTTTGAGGATTCATTTCATGGTGGATGAGAAATATATATATTAATATATGAGTAGATGATATACATGTGTAAGGATCTGATGACTTGAGCATGATTGAGATGACACTGCAGACTGACTTGGGTGTCCATCTAGAGTTGTATTGGAGAGAGCAGTACTTAGTATGGTGTTGCACTTGACGTGTATTTGAGTGACGAGAACAAATAGTATGGACAATTGTAGTAGGAACGGGAACTGACAAAGGGTATGGTACTAAAGAGATAGAGGTATCAACTTGGATGCATTATTGAATCATGGTTATATTAAAGATTCTTGGCATCAGATTTAGGTGTTAATAGACAGGTGTGTGCAATATGGATATATTCATGGATCTTGTGGATTAATGACTAGTTGATATGCGTACCAGTGTACAAGAATAGGAATTAGTTAGTGAATGTGCTAGAGTTAAGTGTATGTTAAAGATAAGGGATACTGCAGGAAATATGTTAGCAGGTTCTTCTTTCCTTTCCTAATGTTGTTTTCGTTTTCTGATTGATTGATTCCCTAGTACCGTGGTTTATGTTCGTGATTTTCTTGTTAGAATGTAGCTAGTGGTATACCCTGACAGAGGTTGCAGTACGATGGTAAAAGACACATGACGTACATTTTCTTAGATTACAGGTTGTATGACTGTAGGTAAAAAAAAAAAAAAAATTTCTTGGACCATGATCGTTGGGGTTTTGACCATAATAAAGATCTATGAAAAGGTTATGACTTGACAAAAGTGACAAGATGATTAAAAATTCAAGGATAAGCATTCATTTAAATAAAGAGTTAATGAGTTAATATAACAGAATTGATGTATCATTAATTTTACGAAGATCGAGGTATGATTAAAATTTGAGGATAAACATTAATTTAAATAAAGGATTAAAAATTTAACATGGCAGAATTGATGATTTATTAATTTCAGGAAGGTTGATTATGATATAATTTATCATTGAAAATTTGAGAAAATTTTTGGAAAATTATCATTATATATATTTGATTGCAATATAGTAATTTAAATTTTTATATTGCGGATGTTACATTTGAAGGATCCATAAGTGTCGCATTATTAAGTATTTTGAGGAAAAGGGAAACTGAAGAATCAGATCATTGATGGATTATTGTTGAATTCAGACTTTTGGGACGAGATTCAATACATTGATTGAAATTAAATTTGAGGAACAGATATCAAATTTCGAGTATTTAATTTTTAATTTAAATTCATGGGAATTGTGAGGAAATAGAAACTGGTTTTTATTTTTGAGGATATTACAGGAATACAGTAATTTTAGAAATTTTTGAGGTTGTGAAATGGCAAGGTGGATTACTACCTGATTTTGTGATTGATAAATGTAACTATTGAGGAGAAATAAAATAATAAATAAACACTACTATGAGGACTTTAAATTTCGAGGACGAAATTCTTTTAAGGAGGGTAGACTTGTCACTACCACATTCTGAAAATGGGGATATTTTCGACTTTTTATAGTTATTAGTATTGTGGTATTCATATTAAATAATTTCTTGATAAGTGTATTAAATTAATTAATTTTATGAGATAGGTAATTAAATATATTATATTATATACTGTATTCTTAATGTCTGAGCTGGTAGACTCGACCTAGAAGCCATTAGACGAACACCTGTCCAAATTATTTGGGATTACGTGTTAATTGCATTATTTAGGATTTAAATTATTGGAGGTTGTATTTAATTACCGTAATTTATTTAATTGTTGCGCGCTGCCGTTGCTTCGATATTTGGAGCGCTACCTGGCTTTTGCCTTCCAACAAATTTCACAACATTGCCCTAGACGTGCCTGCCTTCCATTCTGCTATTTTTGCAACTCATAATTATGCTCTCTGTACCTTATTTTTAGCCGCACAAAAATCATCGCGGACGTTTATTTAATTCCTAAATAAATTTTAACTTTGTATCGTTGTGCGTTCCAATCGAAATTGGAGACAATCTTGACCTATTTTTCGTGCGACCCAAATTAGGGTAATATTCTATTCTGAGTCTTCTTCACTATTGGTATTAATGACCCGACCTGAATTTGGCCCCATGTATTCCTAATTAATTTTAGAACACAACTTATATTTATTCCTAATTAATTTGAGGATACCATTTTAACCAATTCCGTAAATCCCTATTTAATTCCAGTGCCCTGCTATTTGAGCCCGTGCGACACACACGGTACCCCCTCACCCTACAAAATACCGAACACCGAATCGCCCGCCAAATTTTCGTCATTTTATGCGTCGGTGTAAATACCCAAATTTAAGGGGGCTAATTTGCAAATTTGCATTTTTTGTGTCAACACCCCATTTGTTTAAAAACAATGTAGGAGCCCTATTATTTAACTAAGTCACCACCCTCATCCCCACATGAAATTTCTCCATGTCAAATCTGGACCACTCATTCAATGGGTGCATCCTCACCCTTGATTTTCCACACACTTTTCCCCTATTTAATGTCCTATCCCCACTAGCCCTAATTCCCAAAATTCCTAGGGAAGCATACCTCCCCACTAGCCCCCCAAGCTCCCCAAACCGTAGCCTCATTCATTCCTCTTCTTCCTCTTTTCTCCATTTTTATTTTTTCTTCTCTTCTTCTTCTTCTTCCTTTCTTCTCCTTCTCCTCCTTTGAATTTTTAACAAGAAGGAAAGGGGGGAACACTGTTCACCTGGAGTCCCCGACCACTTCAGTCCGGCCGCTCCCCCGTCAGTACTAGCAACTCCCCGACTCCGCCTCATTCAACCACCACCCTCAGCCGGCGGAGCCGACTGCTCCTCCTCCTAGCACCAGCTCCACCACCACTGTTTCCTTGCTCTGCCACCCTTCGAGTTTCTCCTCCGGCGAGCTTTTCTGCTGTCAGTCCGGCCAGCCGACCCGAGCGTCTGAGCTTCTCCACTCTCCTCCCCTACGGCGGCTGTGCAGCGATCGATTCCCGCTGCTCATCCCCGAGCAACCGAGACGCCGGCCTCCTCCAACTCCGAGCATCCACCCGACTCTTCCCCGGCCCGTAGCCACATCCTCCGGCGAGTTTCTCTCAACCTCCCCTCGGCTCCACCTCATCCTCCCTGTCATCACCCCCTCGAGCTACTCCCTTCGACTCCGGTCGAACTCCTCGGCCGGCTCCACTGCACATGACTTGTTCTAAAGTTTACTATGGATTACCTGTTTGATCAAATTCCTCAAAGGAGTCACTGTACTGATCCTGCAAACCGTGGAGCTAGGATAATTAGCAGGTGACTCAAAAATTGTTTTCAGGTAAGACATCCTTTTGAATCAGTCTTATTTTGATCCATTGAATCAGCTAATCGGTCACTTAAATCCTAAGAACTCATTCTGTTTTGATCATGAACGATAGGACATATAGCTATTTGTGTCCGCTCAATTAAGTCAGATACAGAGGTATTATTCTCTCATGGATCTCTTTCTTCCTATGGTTAAGCAATAGGATTGGGTTTGATCAAGTGTACTCATGTAACAAATCGACAGAAGTTTCGTGTCCTTGTTTGAAACATGGTGTGGTATCTGTGTCTAGTTGTCATCTCATGAAAATAAGTTGGACACCAGGTTTCTGGATGCTAAGAGCAACAGTTATCTGATCTTAGTTTGTTTAGATTGCTGCTACTTGTATTTGCTAGCATTGTTAATTTCTTCTGATGTTGTCATTTTTATATTTTTCCGGAGTGGAAGTTTTTATTGTGATCTTGATACAAGGGCTCTAGTCTTCAATTGAGAGCTTAGAAGGAAAAAAAAGGGTTATTCTATCAACTGGTTTGGGTATGTTTGGTATATAGAAGTTGGCTAAGGATTCTGAGTCAACTAAAGCATTTAACTTGTTCAAGTTTATTTGCCCATCATTGAAACACAGGTTGGAGGGGTATCGACTTAAGAACTTGGATGTTTAAGCTTGAGAACTTGGATGTTAAAACTGATAATTATGTGTTGATTTAGATGGTAAACAACATATTTTGTTTAAAACCTTTCTCCAAATCTTATGGATTAATTGATCATTGTTTTTCTCTCTGGTGCTTCTCTTTATAATAGACTATTGATGATAGGAAGCTGGCTCAAGACCAAGTTTGAATGTCAATTGAGTATCGACAGAGGTTAAACCTGATAGAGCAAAGATAAAGGAAAAACTGTCCCAGGACTGTTGGATCCTCCAGATGATACTCTGGAACAGGATATTGGTTTTACCAGCTAAGGACCCAAGGCGAGTACATTCTCTGATTAGTTTCTTATTTATGATATCCCCTATGTTCACTGTATCTAGTGTAGATATCCATGCTCTTGACACGCTGGTTACACGGATTGGTATACACGGATCTCGTCATAAGATGTTATTCCTTATTCATGGTGTAGCTTGTACAAGACTTGTTTCCTTGTTATCTTGTGCATATACAGACACTGAGACCCGGGGAGATTTGCTACCTTCCTAGGGAATCCCGTGCCATAGTATACCATGATTGGATCTACTATACCAGTCGGGGGTGGGGAGTATTTTAGTATAGATATGTGATCATACCCAACTTTACATGCATCATAGCTCACCCCACATCTCACGTCGGGTGCGGCCAGACCATTTACATGCTTCATAGCTGTTACGTGTGATTAGCCTGACCTCTACATGCATCATAGCTAACCAACGGTTAGCCTGACCTTACATGAATCATAGCTAATCACATGTAACCAGCCTGATCAAGTTCCCAAGCCGATCACATGTTAAAGCTAGTACTCACACACTTAGTCATAGGATTCTTGCTCGTTGACATATTGTTTCTTTTCCTGCATTTACTTATAGTATTTCCAGTATTTCTTTTTTGTACATTTCTCGTTCCTATACATGCATCTCGTATATTTCCATCTAGAACTGCTACATAGTTTATATCATTAATATAGAACTGCTATTTAGAGATGTACTTTGCTCCTTCCTGACTGGAAAATATTTTCCAGACTGTGACCTTAGTGGACTTGTTTCTGACACTTGGGGATTGGATGTTACTGATTACAGGTATGACTATTTTGTTGTTAGACTTGTCTTGTATTTCTTTGCTTACCTTGATATCTCATCATGCTTAGTTTATGTGATTGAGTATCCAGCATTATTTTATGATATCCACGTCTCCTTATAGAGTTGGGTATTCTTGTGAGATGGATTAGATAGTTACTTGACCTAGACAGCGTTCTACCATCGATGCTGCGGCGTAGGCTGGACGTACCCGCGCACTCGTGCCCCTAAACCGGGTGCGGGTCGTGACATAATTGGTATATATACGTATAGTATATGTATTCCCTAGTATATGTTTAATATAAATATATAGTATAAATTCAATTAGTGTACAAACACACACACACACACACACACACACACACACACACACACATATATATATATATATATATATTGTATATGTATTTAATTGGTGTACATATATATTATAAGTATTAATGATATATGCTAGATAATAATATGTAGATTTATATATATGAACTAGGTGACCCGAGTGTAAATACGGATACCCCGTAGTTGCATTGACCTGGGACCATGAGTGTAAAATCCCTATTCCTATAAATCGTATATACCCCTTTTTAATCATTAATTATTAATTTAATTATAGTAATTAGTGGCTAATTAGGAGAAATATATTTTTATTAATTTTTATTTTAGGTGTTGGAGCACTTAGAGGATTTATGGGACCATTAGAAATTTTTCAGAATTTATTTCATGTAGGAGACCCCTTGAGCAGTTGCTAGCTTAATGATGTGCATTAATATAATCTAGAATTTTTCTATGAGTATATATATATATATATATATATATATATATATATATATATATATATATATATATATATATATATATATATATATAAATATATATGTATATATATATTTAATTAAAAAAGTATTATAAAAAGGAAAAGAAAAGAAAAGAAAAGAAAAGAATAATAAACTAATAACTATTAATTAATAACAACTTAAGCAAATCTATTAGCAAACCATTCCAACAACTTCCTAGCTACTACCAGCAAATCATCCGCTGATGTGAGTCGCCCCCCCTTTAAATCCAGCCAGCAACCCGCCCATTAGCAAAACCCAACCACAACACAGCCAAACCCCCCCCATGTTGACCCGCGGCAAATACAAACCCCCTCTCTCCATATATATATATTTATATATATATATATATATATATATATTATTATTATTATTATTTCATATTAAACCCTAAACCTAATCATCCAGACTCTCCCTCTTCCCATCTAGACCTAGAGAGCGCCGCCACCGCAGCCGGAGAACCCCGCCAGGCCGTCCAAACCAATCCCGACGACCGCGACCCTGCGCACTGCTGATCCCCACAGCGAGGTATCTGTGTTCCGGAGTTGTTTTCCGTCGACTCGCTCAACCAAATGCCACCCTGTCTTTACCAGTATGCTCATCCCTTAACGCTTTTCCATATCTGTGTATTAGTAGACCTCGAACAATACGTAACCCTAGGCGAAAACAGTGCCAAAGTTGGCAAAAACAGACCGAATTCTGGGATCGCAGAAAACTGCGGTGACCACCCATGTTTCAGATTTCGTATCTCCCACCACAGAGATCCAAATTCGATGATTCTTTTTGGTATGCGTAGAAAAATTGTCCTAGTTTAAGTTCTGTTAAATAACCCTAGATTTTTAACTGCTGTATACAGAATTAATTTCGTTGGACAACCCCGTGAACACACTTTTCCAGATTTCCAAAAGTTATGAAACAGAGCGCGTCTCGCCAAACGGGACCGCCCTGCCATGTACCAAGTGTACCAAACGGTGCGCACTGCGTAACCAGACATGTGAGAGTTCGCGAAAACTGATTTGGACGCGTGTGCGCGCCGGAATCAGCACGTATCCGCGGACACACCCCGTGTCGCAACTTTTGTGGAAGTCGAGCTCATTTTGTGCACGCTTGCCAGATTGCGACAAAAATTATGCCATTGGACTCGTGGTAACGCGCTGGATCTGTGACCCAATTTTTACGCAATTCTGAGACAGTTGACCAAGTCGCCAATTAGCGGGCCCCACGGTTGACTTTTTGGGCGAAATTATGTTCGGCCCATCGGAATCCACATTTGGATATACCGTTGGGTTTGTATTGACATTTAGAGTTGTTTGACCTATAATTTGTCCCATTTAGAGACTGTTACCCTTGGCACATTTTTTGGTGCAAAGTGGGCCACACGTGGACCCCGCTTTGACCCAAAATTACCGTTTTGCCCCTGTATCTAAATTGGATGAAAGGAAAGTACTTTTTAGCTATTTTGCTTATTTTGGGAATGTTGGTGACATCTATTTCAGTATCCGGAGATATTTGTTCTTAGGCCATAGCTTCTGATCTTGTGTGCTTGACTTTTGGACAGTACACCTTGCAGCTTTCTTACCAGGCAGGATACCTTGCCAAATTACTTATAATATTTTGCATGCTTAGTATATTCTGTATATTTATTGCATCTCTGTTTATTTATTGCATGTGTAGTTCCTTTCAGTCATTACTATATATTAGATATGTTGACACACACTTGACAGTTAGTATTATGAGAGGACAATCATTAGGCGTATGGGCTTTTAACCACTCTGGTAACACCGTAGTCACTAGCACGCACTATGGTGGTCGTGTCCGATGGTCGCTACCCCCGCGGTATGTCGGCTGATGATGTTCATGGACGTGTGTGTGAGTTGTGAGATTAGATCGAGTAGCCTACCCTTGCCCATACATCGAAAAGTTATCCTTATTTGCAATTCATATAGATTGTCTTGTACAGCGTACTTATTTATTTTCAAATAATATGCATGTTTACTGTATTCAAATTGGCTTGCTTTTCTGTATCTTGTTACGACCCTCTGAGGACCTAGTCCCCTGCCAGGTGTATCCGTTCTTGAGTATTTGCAGGAGCACAGATTTGGATGGTTATATATGTTTCGTGGATGTCTTCTCTTCGAGCCCCATAATTGTTAGCTGGTATTCCTATGTTGTTTTTATTGTGTTGTACTTCTCCACTCGAGTTGGTAGTGGATTTGTTTTCATCCAACTATCATCCTTAGATACTTATGTTGAGATCTAGTTATATAGATGCTGGTTATTCATTTTTATTAATTTTCTATAGATGAGATTTAGATTATACCCTGTGACTTATGACATATGTTTATACCACTTGTGGATTGATTTTTATATTACAGCGTACGTGTGGATTTTGGTTTCCATATATTGGAGTTGCCATATCCATGTGGCTGGCATGCTTACGTGTTCCTAGTCCTGCGTATTTTGGGACTGGGGCGTGACATGTTTTTGTGGTGGCCCATGCAGGTCGAGAGCATATTATCTCGATTACGTTACTGTACCGAACAAGCCTGCACCTAGGAATAGAGTATAGGATCTCATCAATAATTGACTATGATTCATCTTCCTCCTGTCTATTTTATTTGAACAATTATATCCTGCTTGATTCCTATACTTCCCTAATAATTCCTTGAGTATAGTCCCTCCTAGAATATATAAGTCCCTATTGTTAGGTGATAAGTAAGGTAACCTTCCTATTAAGAGTACCACTAAAGTGTTGACACACCACTAAGTTTAGAATATCTAGTGAACCCTAGAATTCCTTATCTATAGATTGGTTTACCATTATCCCTTGATGTATTATGAAGGACTTGAGAGTAGTATAGATACTACTAGGGTTAGTTAGAAGTTTTACCATAATATTTGACCCTAGTATTGAGGGACCAATAGAAATCCAAGGTTCAGTATTAGTTTATTGTTTTAAGTTGGATAGTATATTTCACAACATAGTATCACATAGTATTTTAACCTATTATTGAAGTATAGTTGAACTACATTAACTGTATGCTAGCTTAGGACGACAGTATTTTTCACACTGTAGAACTTAGAGGCTATACCCCTACTTTGTCGACTATCGACTTAGACAAGGAATTAGTATGACAACTGTAGATATTATGTAGTCTTATCTTTTATGAACTTGAATTATTATGTACCTTCTTTTATCATAATCCAGCGTATTTATGTTTGCTGTACTACCTTGACTTATGCTGCTCTTATAGCCTAGTTTTTGCTAGCTTATTCTTTTATCGAGCTTGCTCATGACATATGTATTATTGGGTGCACACAATGATACAATTACCTAATCAGAATCGGTGTATTAAGGTCTAGCTAACCTTAGTAGTACGCTTGGTTCGCTCTTTGCATGACTACTTTACGTGGATTGAGATATATGGTAGTAGACGGATATACTTGCCCCTAGACATGTATGACACATCGTATCGGTTACATAACTATACTGATACGAGCATGTAAATAGGAAATTACCAAAAATAGGATTTTAATCCACAATTGTCCTGACAACTCTCTTTACGAATTCTTTATTATTGCTCTCCGTCTTCCCTTATTTCGGAAAGACGAAACCTCGTGCTGGTATAAGTTGACACTGATAGTACTAGATATACCCCATAAGGCTAATCACATGACTTAGTGACTCTCTTTTATAATTGATTAAGGGCATATCATAGGTGATATGTTTGATGTTAAAACTTTGAGGATTGAATAACATGATTAAATAATTTGCAGAATAGTTTTCCCAAATGTATAGCCTTAGGTGATAGGTGGATAAATTTTAAGTTCGCTAGATTATGAACCCCTCACCCAAAATTAGACCCACTTGGCAGTGATAGTGAGACTAAGGCTAGATTGAATCCAGATAGAAATAGAATACGGTATTTTATTTAATTTTGCAATAATTATATCACTTAGCGCATCTTATCGTGCTCCGATAATTGGAGCACTACACTAGCCACTGCCTTCCTACAAATTCCACACCCTTATCCTAGACGTGCCTATCATCCAATTTTCATCTTTGTGCAATTTTCTAATTGTTGGGTACTTTTATGCAAAAGAGCATTTAGGTGTCCACACCATTGGACATGACACATGAAGAAACCTATTTTTCGCTCACATGGATTTTTCCGTAATTTTTTTTCGGAATGTGCAACGCGCAACATCGCCCACTCCTTTAAACCTAGCCTTGCATTTTAAACAATGCAAATCTTATACCATCCATGACTTCTACTGTGGCTTAATTTTAATTTCAAGGACAAAATTTTTATAAGTTGGGTAGAATATAAAATCCTTATTCCTAGAAATCGTATATACCCCTTTTTAATAATTAATTATTAATTTAATTGTAGTAATTAGTGGCTAATTAGGAGAAATAGATTTTTATTAATTTTTATTTTAGGTATTGGAGCACTTAGAGGATTTATGGGACCATTATGAATTTTTTGAAATTAATTTCATGTAGGAGACCCCTTGAGCAGTTGCTAGCTTAATGATGTGCATTAATATAATCTAGAATTTTTCTATGAGTATATATATATATATATATATATATATATATACAAATATATATATATATATATATTTATATATATATTTAATTGAAAAAGTATTATAAAAAGGAAAAGAAAAGAAAAGAAAAGAAAATAATAATAAACTAATAACTATTAATTAATAACAACTTAAGCAAATCTATTAGCAAACTATTCCGACAACTTCCTAGCAACTACCAGCAAATCATCCGCTGATGTGAGCCGTCCCCCCGTTAAATCCAGCAAGCAACCCGCCCATTAGCAAAACCCAACCACAACACAGCCAAACCCCCCCTATGTTGACCCGCGGCAAGTACAAACCCCCCTCTCTCCCTCTCTCTCTCTCTCTCTCTCTATATATATATATATATATATATATATATATTATTTCATATAAAACCCTAAACCTAATCATCCAAACTCTCACTCTTCCCATCTAGACCTAGAGAGTGTCGGCACCGCAGCCGGAGAACCCCGCCAGGCCGTCCAAACCAATCCCGACGACCGTGACCCCGCGTACTGCAGATTCGCACAGCGAGGTAATGGTGTTCCGGAATTGTTTTTCGTCGACTCGCTCAACCAAACGCCACCCCGTCTTCACCGATATGCTCACCCCTTAACCCTCTTCCATATCTGTGTATTAGTAGACCTCGAACAATGCGTAATCCTAGGCAAAAATAACGCCAAAGTTAGCAAAAACAGACCAAATTCTGGGATTGTAGAAAACTGACGTGACCACCCATGTTTCAGAGTTCGTATCTCCCACCATAGAGATCTGAATCCGATGATTCTTTTTGGTATGCGTAGACCACTTGACCTAGTTTAATTTCTGTTAAATAACCCTAGATTATTAACTGCTGTAGACAGAATTAAATTCGTTGAAAAATCCCGCGAACATACTTTTTTATATTTCTAAAAGTTGTGAAACGGAGCGCATATCATAGGTGTATTAAGGTCTAGCTAACCCTAGCATGCACTATGGTGGTCGTGTTCGATGGTCGCTACCCCCGCGGTATGTCGATTGATGGAGTCACGAGGGTCGCTACCCCCGCGGTATGTCGGCTGATGATGTTCATGGACGTGTGTGTGAGTTGTGAGATTAGATCGAGTAGCCTATCCTTGCCTATACGTCGAAAAGTTGTCCTCATTTGCATTCATATAGATTGTCTTGTACAGCGTACTTATTTATTTTCAAATAATATGTATGTTTACTGTATTCAAATTGGATTGCTTTTTTGTATCTTGTTACGTCCCTCTGGGGACCTGGTCCCCTTCCAGGTGTATCCGTTCTTGAGTATTTGTAGGAGCGCAGATTTGGATGGTTATATATGTTTCATGGATGTCTTCTCTCCGAGCCCCATGATTGTTAGCTGGTATTCCTATGTTGTGTTTATTGTGTTATACTTTTCCATTTGAGTTGGTAGTGGATTTGTTTCCATCCAACTATCATCCTTAGATACTTATGTTGAGATCTGTTATATAGATGCCGGTTATTCATTTATATTGATTTTTTGTGGATGAGATTTCGATTATACCCTATGACTTGTGACATATGTTATACCACTTGTGGATTGATTTTCATATTACAGTGTACGTGTGGATTTTGGTTTCCATATATTGGAGTTGCCATATCCATGCGGCTGGCATGCTTACGTATTCCTAGTCCTATGTATTTTGGGACTGGGGCGTGACAATGAGAAGTGTTAGAAGACTGCCATTATGTACACTGACGTAATGGCGGGCCCGAATCATTTTGACTATCTGTTTCAGCAATTACAGACGTGACACTCGCGTAATTAGATGCACAATTAACCGTGTTAGTTGACCAGTGTCACCCCTAGCGTACCCCCGAGTCCAATGTATATATGGTTGTGTATGTGCTAGTGTAATGACTGATATTGCATTGTATTATATTATATGTACATAGGACCCATTCGATTATTCTGCGCGACTTCCGGAGCAGGTTATTGGTACTTCGCAACTTTCTTGCCAGGCAAGTATACCTTGCCATTGTACTGTTATTCATATTCCATATTTTGCATGCATCTTTATTTTCTGTCATTAGTTCATATATTTTAACTGCTATATAAAATACGCGTGCAAAGAAACTTGGGTGCAACGATGGTGTCGTCGTGATTTATTTTTATTATGTATATGCATTGACCTTGTTTATGAGACCGCCCCATTATCATGAAGCATCATTAGGTTTCATTGGTCGTGATACATTTTCTACACGAGTGTGAGTCTCATATAGATCATGGACTTGCGTGCAGGGTTTGGCTTCCTGTACGTGTGGGCCGTGCGTTAGGGATAACTACTGTTAGAAACTTTGCATGCTAGTAGACTTGGCAGTTATTAGAGGTATTGTCGTATCATGGATGTGACATGATTAGAGCATGGGGTGGGGAGAACAACAAATAAGGCATTTGGGCTCCTTTGCACTTTCCTTTTATTCTCCCGGATGCTCCGCCGGAGCGACGGGTGGTGATGACCCCATATATTACTGGCGGCCTCTGCCGTTCAAAAGACGACATGGTTTTAGGCCCCTGAATCTCCAAGAGAATCATGCCAATCCCATTTTGGCCAGATAGCCCACGTGTTGGAACGTTATTCTCAAACTGCATTCACATAGATGGTTAGGTGACCCATTGGATATTTATTTTAATACTTTATTGGCATGCTTCTATGTATCTTGTTATGTCCCTCTGAGGACCTGGTCCCTTTCCAGCTGTAGATGTTCATGAGTACTCACAGGAGTGCAGATCCGGACTGGTTACTTATTGTCACCCCCATATTTTAGATTAGGGGTATTTTGGTCTTTTCATAATTAATATGTAAATGATATCATGGTAATTTAATTATATTTAAATTAATGTGATTTTATTTGATTGTTGCACTTTACCGTTGCTTCGATAATTAAAGCGCAACACTAGCCCTTGTCTTCCAATAGATTTCACACCCTTGTCTTAGACGTGCCAGACTGTTATTTTGATCTTTGTGTGACCCATAACTATGTCTTGATGTGCTTCATTTTAGTCGCACAACATTCATCGCAATCGACTACATTTAATAATATATAAATCTAATTTTGTATCCTTGTGCGTTCCAATCGAAATTGGAGACACAATCTAGACCCATTTTGAGCAACCCAAATTAGGGTAATATTCTATTCTGAGGCTACTTCATTCATGACACTTGTGTTCCACTTAATTTCAGTCCCTTGTACTTCTAATTAATTTTAGAACACCATTTGCTCTTAATTTAATTTAATTAAAATCATAAACCTCATTTTGTGTAATTTTCTAATTGTTGGGCACTTTTGTGCACAAGTGCATTAAGGTGAACATTCCGTTGGACACGACACGTAAATAAACCCATTTTCAGTCCATGTATATTTTTCCAAAATTTTCAGGAGTGTGTAATTTAACATCAACCTCCTTGAACCATGGCCTCCAAAACCTTGAACCAATGAAATCCTAGCAATTTTATTGATTTTATTTGAATCCTAGCCCTTGAAATATATCCATGGCAAGCCCTTTTCCCAAGGGTTTTGACCAACTCTAATTCTAGGTCAACCCAAGTCTACAACACACATATATATATAACATCTCTTTTTCCTTCTCTTCTCTTTTTCTTTTTAACCTAAACTAAACTCTGCCGACCACCATCTCTTCCCATCAACCCCACTTCAACTGGCCGGACATCCACGGGACGAATGCCGGAGTCCCGGACAACCCCTCGCCGGGCGCTGTGGACGACCCGTCTCCTAGACAATGCCCGCTTCCACACGACCCCATCGCCTTCATCCCGCTAGCAGCAACCCGCTGAACCCGCCTGCACCACTGCACCAGAAGCCCGACGCTATCCCGCTGTCCCTGACTTCGTCTCTGTCAACGCTGACCCGTCGGAGTCATCCAAAATCTGCCGTGAACCACCCGCAGCCGCCGTTCTCTTCCACGTACACGCATACCTGAAGCCGCTGAACCTGACTACTCGACCGGATCCTCTAACCGCCTGACCCGTCTTTCGACCATACCCGAGCATGAACGCCTAAATGCCGGAGACCTGCAGCACCCCACGCCAGACCGAAGGACTTTGACCCGTCGACCGCTGATCCGAGCAGCAACCCCGCTGAACTCGCCTCGACAAACTGAACCGGACATCGCCAAAATACGCTGCCTCGACTGCCCTCAACCGAACACTCCGCGATGACCACGACACGCACGTCTCATCCCACGTACCAGGTTCGAGTCCCCTCTCGCGTATATGTACACGTATATGCATACGCGTGGTTCTTCATTGTATGCATGCGTATTTGTAGTTGGTATTGGTATGTGTATTAGTATATGGTTAATATTAATATTGGTATTTATATGCATATATACACATATAGCATATTTCTTAATTAGTATATACACATATGTATATGTATTGTATATGTATCCCTAGTACATGTTTAATATATATGTACATAGTATAAATTCTATTAAGTATGTATATACATATATCTATTATATGTGTAATTAATTAGTATTATTGTATATGTTAGTTCATAATATGTATTATATGTCTGTATTCTAGGTGACCCGATTGTAACCACGGATACCCCGTAGTTACGTTGACCTATGACCACGTAGCATGATAGCAGACTGCCATATGTACACCGACGTACCGACAAGATCGTATCATTGACTCTCTGTCATGCACAATAACTACAGACGTGACACCCCTAGCGTAGTCTCTGAGATCATTGTGTTTTGATTGTGTGTGTTAGTATAATGTCTGATGCAATATTGTATTATATGGTATGTCTATAGGACTGTTGGATCATTCAGACGATACTTTGGAACCAGGATATTGGTATTGCCAGCTAAGGACCATAGGCGAGTACATTCTCTGACAGTTTCCATTATATTGATTATCTCTATAATTCAAGTTGTATAACGTACATGACTCTGACACTGTTGTTTACACGAGTTGGCATCATCGAGACCTATCACAAGGAGTCGTGATTTGGAATCCATCGTGCTAGCTGGGGAAAACGGAGAAATATTATTAGCTTATGTGATCATATCCAAACTCTACATGAATCATAGCTCACCCATACCTTACGTCGGTGCAGCCTTACCATTACATGCCTCATAGCCTGTTGTGTATGATTAGCCTGACTATTACTTGCATCATAGCTATCCGGATGGTTAGCCTGGCCTTACATGAATCATAGATAGTCATACATAGCAAGCCTGATCAGTCCCAAGCCGATCACATGATATGCTGATGTTTCACACACTTAGCTAGATGTTCTTGACATGTATCTATAGCATATTGATATAGCATTCCTTATGTTCTAGTCATGATTCTAGCATTCACTTATATATACCAGTTCATTATTCTAGCGTGCACTTGTATTTCTATTTCATTGCTAGATGTAAATTGATGATGATACGCTCCAGTATTCTATTTATTCCAGTACTTCATTATTTCAGTATTTCTTATTGCCAGTATTCATATCTGTCTTGTATTTCTTTACACTGTGTTATAGATTTTGTCAAGATATGTTGAACTACTGTTAGTGCTTGTACTTCGTTCCAATCCTGACTGGATATTTTTTTCAAAGGATCTTAAGGATTTCTGTACTAAACACTATGGACCGGGTATAGATGCAGACTACACACTAGAGATCTTAGAGGAGACTATTCCTTTAGAGAAAACATTACCTGCAGCTATCTAGGCAGTATTTATCTTATGCACTGAGACTTATTGAGGTTTATTGAGTTTATGTTTAGACTTACTCTTAGTTTATGCTGAGACTTGTGGAGACTTTATGTTAGACAGCTAGACTGTGATTTCTCTATATTTTGAGACATGGTGTTTGACTATGTCATTCTTCTTATCTTTTATCGTACCTTTATACTCTTATAGTGGTTGTGATTGAGTTTATATTATGAGATATTGTGAGATGTATATTATCCTCCTTATGGAGATTGATATTATTGACAGATTGTGAGTTATATTAGTATTTATTGTGACCTAGACAGCGTTCTACCGCCGATGCTGTGACGTAGGTTGGACGTACCCGCGCACTCGTGCCCCTATACCGGGTGCGGGTCGTGACACATTTTTAGTGGTCGCCCATGCAGGTCTAGTTTCACAAATTATGCGATATCCTGGTAGTGCAAAAACTTAGTTGTACTGCTACGAGCCTGCGTTAGGATATAGGAAATAGGATTTAGGATGAGAGTATCACACTAGGGAATTCTGATCTTCATATTGCTATTCTAGTTAATTTTTTTCCTTTAGAATTTTACTGTCCTTCCTTGATGATATCGCATCTATTGTCTTAATTTATTCTTTTCGGTCTGTCTTCAGGATGCCACCGAAGATAAGATCTATGATAGTGGGAGCATCAACTTCAGAGTGGTCTGCCAACTCTCGACCTGACGAACAGATACTTGGAGTTCCTCCTACATCTCCTGTTCATGTGGGAGTATCTACAACTAACGGGATTCCTCCTCCACCTATTCAGAGGATTGCCCCAACTATGACGGATAACCTTCCACCACCACCGACACCAATTCCTGGAGGAGTGCCCACTGATGGGGCACAGATGTTCGCACTGATCAAGGGCATGCTAGAGGCCCAGAAAGTAATAGCGGAAGCTCAGCGTTTTCAAGCTGAGGCTCAGAGAGTGCAAGCAGAGGCACACAAGGCGCAGACAGAGCTGATGAGAGAGAGCATGGAGAATGCTCATTAGGTGGCTACCCGGGCTGTGGAGAAAGTTGTCACGACCCGCACCCAAAATTTGGGCATGAGTCGTGTGTACGTCCAGCCTACGCCGCAGCATCGGCGGTAGAACGCTGTCTAGGTCTCAACATATAATATATCCTGTCAATAGCCTCAACCCCGTACGGAGGACAATGATAATAATCCACAGTTCTATAATATACTCAATCACAAGCTATAACAAATAATGGGCACGATGAGAATGGAACATAGTTCTATAATAAACCAACCACAATAAGTACAACTCAAGTCCTGGGTCTAGATGACCTCACAAAGTCACAAAATAACAAATACAACTCAGTCTTAGTCTAAAACAATAAATACAGAAAAAGTAATTTAAGTACAGGCAGGTAAGATCTCCTATAGAATAGGCAACTCCTCTGGGATTTTCGGAGTGAAATCTCCCTCTAATCCTGGGCCATAATGAGTGGGGCAAAGTTCTCCAGGTCCTCTGAAAAATGTTATCCAGTCAGGATTGGAGCGAAGCACAAACACTAACAGCAGTTTCATTAAGTTGACAAAAACTATAAACAGGGTAAGAAATACAAGATGAGAATAAATGAAGGAATGTAGAATACTGGAGAAATAAAATAGGCAATAGAGCATCTAGCAATGAACAATAAATAGTGAATGCTAGAACAATAAGTAGTGAATGCTAGAACAAGTGAATCTGAATAAAGAATAGACATCTAGCTAAGTGTTTGAATTATCAGTTTATTATGTGATCGGCTTGGGACTAGATCAGGCTGGTTATATATGATTAACTATGATTCTTGTAGGTCAGGCTAACCATATGGTTAGCTATGATGCATGTAGTGGTCAGGCTAATCATATATAACAGCTATGATGCATGTAAATGGTCAGGCCGCACACGACGTGAGAAGTGGAGTGAGCTATGATGCATGTAAATGGTTGGATATGATCACATAATCTACTAATAGTTCTCCATCCCCCAGCTAGCACGATGGATTCCAATCATGACTCCTCATGATGGGGATCTAGGGTGCTAACCCGTGTATCCATAGTGTCGGAATCAAGTATGTACTACAACTGAATTTATAGTGGTAATCAACAAAAATGAAAACTGTCAGAGAATGTACTCGCTTGTGGTCCTGAGCAAGGTGTGAGGATCGATGTCCAAAGTGGGATCACAATGACCTATTTGTGGAATATAAATGTCAAATACTGAATTAAAGGAATAACATGTTTAGTTAAATAAAAAGATAGGGTTTCTAGGTCATGGCTCATGCTATACTAGGTTTACTAGTCCATACTAGCCTTACACTAGTTAATACTAAAAGACACTACACCTATCTCTTATTATATAATAGTTAAATCTATCATCTAATATTATCTTAGTTTTAGTACTTTGATACCTATACTCAACTCAGTATCTTGAGACTAAGTTAGGTATCCTAGTACCACTCCTCAAGTTAGGATACTACAAATCCTACTGATTCCTCACTGAGTTCTCACACAGCTCCCTCTCACACACAGACACATACAGGTTTTAACTTCACAGGCAGTCATACACACATATAAGCACATATTCACACACTCACACATTATTCACAGATACTTATACACACTGAGGTATCCACACACAAGGTATCACACACTACACTGGTTCTCACCTACACACCTACACACTAATTCCTAACTACACCTCAACCCACAAACACAGGCATATAACTGATACACACCTACTGTTTACTCACACATACTTCATTTTCACACAATGAACTCACTGCTACCCACTGACTGAAAACACTAAATACACACAAAAATTTATACACTGCCACACTGCTCTCCCTCTCACACTCATACACACACAGTTCACTATTAAACCTAACCCAATGCACACAGGAACTCATACTGATACATAACTCTAATCTGATACACTACACTATCTTACACTCATAGACACACTGGCACATCTAATTCACAGCTACACACTGACACAGTTTCCTCACTGCACTAATACCTCACACACACACACTGATTTCTTATACCTCACTGAGAACACTGATCACACACAACTAATCTCACAGGAACTAAATTCCTACACTGCACTCACACTGACTTCTGGAACACACACACTTCCACACACTATCATACAGGTATTGATACCCTAAAATTAACACAGGTTCTAACTCACACACACTGAACTCCTCACCTAACTGATAACACACGATATACTCAGCTACACACAGTGAGGAAAATATTAATCTGGATACACACAAGTTACTAATACTCAAGGGAAACCCAATAAAAAACATAACTCACTACACTAATCCAATTACCTACACCCACAGACATAAAAAAATCCTACACACACACACACACTGAAATTTACTGATACACTAATCCTCCCCCTCTCCCAATACTGCTACCTAAGAAACTATTTTACTGAACTAAGTAACCACACATAAATGGTTCAACCTTGAGAGAAACATTAGACTACTGGCAACACAACCAGGTCACAGTCTAAATTGCTCAAAACTGACCTCACTGCACTATCGATTTCAAATAATACTAAGCCCCACAGATCCTACACTGAAATCCCAAACCCGACTGTGCACAACCTGTATACACAAGCAAATATATTTATGTCCATAGATAGGTACATCAAAATATGTAGAAATTGAATACGTTAGATAGGTAAAACCCTAATAAACCTATCACCAAACACCTGGAGTGCTGAAATCGAACTCATAATAAGAACTCATGAAAAACCCCCAACAAAATCCTAAACGAGATCCAACCCTTCACGTTGGAGGATGAAATCAGCCTACACTCGAATACCTAGGGTTAGGGTTCACGAAATTGGGGGAAATCCAATGTAGGTCACCAAAACCCAAATCAAAACCCTAAATCGAAATCTAAACAATAGGGGGGTTCCTAATGGGTATTAACAACAGAAAAACAGAAATTAAAAGAACTAAAATTGGATTTTACCTATAGGAGATGGTTTCCCTATGAAGGTTCTTCTTCCCCAAGGTTCCTTGACCCAAGCTCCTTGTTTCCCTTGCTTTGGAGGAGGAAGATGGAATCCCTAGGATTAGATTCCGAATTTGGGGGTGAGGGAAATGGCTTTTCTAATGGAGGCTAGGGTTTCTTTTTTCATGAAGGAGAAAAGGGTTGAGGGTGGCTCCCTTTTATATTAAAAACTAGGTTAGGGTTTCAAATGCATAGGTTTAGGTTAAACCCCCATGTTAGGTCATGCAGAACTCAATTAACTCAGGTTTAGTCATTCTAGGGTTTGAGGTTCAAACCTAAAATTTGATTTCTAGGGTTTCTCTAGAATTTGGTTTTCAAATTAGGGTTTAGTCATTAGGGTTATAGTCCTAATGAGTTCTAGGGTTTGACCTAAACCAAACACAACTAACAACATATAAACAGTTTTAAAAACTCAGCAGATTAATTAAATACATAATTATTCAAAATAGTGAAATTACACAAATGCCCTAATCTGGAAATGTGGTAGTGATCCTTAAAAGAATTTCGTCCTCGAAATTTAAAGTCCTCATAGTAGTGTTTACTCATACACATTATTATTTTCCATAAATAGTGAAATTCAACAACCCACATAATCCTGAAATAATCCACCTTGTCGTTTCGTAATTTTCAAAAATTTCCGAAATTACTATATTCCTGAGATATCCTCAAAAATAAAAATCAGTTTCCATTTCCTCACAATACTCACCAGTACGACACTTAGAGATCCTCCTAATGCAACGTCCAAAAAATTTCATAACTTGCGGTCAAATAAATATAATGACAATCTCCTAAATTTCTCAATTTTTTTTTAATTATATCATAAACAACCTTCCTAAGATTAATAAATCCTCAATTCTGCCATGTTACATTTTTAATCCTTTATTTAATCAATATTTATCCTCGAATTTTAATCGTCTTGCCTCTCTTGTCAAGTCATAACCCCTTTATGAATCTTCGTCAGGGTCAAACCCCATTACTCATGGTCCAAAAATCTTTCCTACAATCATACAACATGCAACCTGAGGGGAAATATGTACGGTAATGATATCTTTTGTCATGGTATTACAGTCTCTGTATCAGGGTGTACTACTAACTACATTCTAACAAGAAAATTACGAATACAAGCCACGGTGCTAGGGAATCAATCATCAGAAGACAAAAACAACATGAGAAAAAGAAGAAACCTGCTAACATATTTCTTGCGGTACCTCCTATCTCTAACATACTCTTAACTCTGGCACATATACTAACTAATTCCTATTCCTGTACACTGATATCCCTATCAACTAACCTTTAGTCCACAACATCCATGATTACATCCTCATTGCATACACCTGCTTATTAATACTTAAATCTGATACCAAGATTCTCTAATATAACCATGGTTCAATAATGCATCCAAGTTTGATACCTCTATCTCTTTAGTACCACATTCTCTGTCAGTTCTCGTTCCTATTACAATTATCCATACTATTGTTTCCATCACTCCAGTG
Source organism: Iris macrosiphon (assembly GCA_036927795.1). Lineage (NCBI taxonomy): Eukaryota > Viridiplantae > Streptophyta > Magnoliopsida > Asparagales > Iridaceae > Iris > Iris macrosiphon. Next base: position 127,385,617 of record JAYESA010000005.1, read on the forward strand.
CACACCAAGTGTAACACCATACTAAGTACTGCTCTTCCCAATACAACTCTAGATAGACATCCAAGTCAGTCTGCGGTGCCATCTCAATCATGCTCAAGTCATCAGATCCTTACACCTATATATCATCTACTCCTATATTTAATATTCATATTTCTCATCTACCATAAAATTAATCCTCAAAATAATCGTCAAGGTTTAACTTCTCGATCAACTTAAAAATAATTTGCATATACCTCCTCAAAGTCAGATACTCAACATCGAAATAAAATTTTAATCACTTCTAAAATCTTTGTAGCCTTGACCATGTTTATGGAATCAAAATTTGAACCCTCAAAAAAAAAATTTAATGACATAAATCTCAACTCCTCAATAATTCTCAAAGTTAAAATTCATTTCCACTCTTTAATTTTATAAATCCACAAATATACATATAAGTGCTCACAGTCTCTAATACTCGAGGTGCACTCAATATATCTATTGTCTACAACTGTGTACTAAAATTGTACTGCCCGAATCGCTTGCACTATTACCTCCAATGATCAAAGTTATCATCACATGTATTTTCTTCCATGATTTTCAATCTATATTAACTGGTATATCATCCAATTATCATCATGCAGAGTGCTTACTGTTATTAGCGTCATTCTCGACTAATCCTCGATATAGAACCATTAGCACTCTTGGTATTATATCACTAGCTTCATTGATGGATTATCTCATCAAGCTCATTAGAACTCATGATCACATGTATCTTCTATAACACTCATGTTTCTTTACTCTCATGGGCATGTATATGGTTCCTCATCTCGATGGTTGCATAGGTATTTCCCTTTAACCTTTTACAGCCTGTTAGACTAATCTGTGATACGCCTCACTATTTTCATTACCAATTCCGATATTTCTCTACTCATGATACCTCATTATAACTCCTCATGCATATAGATTTCTTTACTTTTAACATATCTGATATCAATCATCAAATTGAATCATGATCCATTAATCCTTAACACTATTCCTCGATACCTAATTGTTTACATAGATCACTCAAGTGCATAATCATGATTATCCAGGGCGGGTATGTTGGCTCTGATACTAATTCTTGGAACTATCACTGATACTCTATACTCTCCTTCTACTCACAGTCTCTAATGACACTTATCCTAGAACCATTGTTACAAGGTACTATGCTATAAGTTAACTCTAGATTAAGGCCTACTGTTCACATGTCCAACTAGGAAACACTTACACTCACTAGCAACACTAAGTCAATACTAATACTCAAGACACAGACATAATTACAAGTCACTAATTATCATACTAACAAGGATCCTTAAAGAAATAAGACTCAAAAAGGAATTGGATCAAGGACTGAAGGTATCTTTACTGCTAGTAAAGAAAAGAAGCGATGGAACCAAGTCCTGAAATTACAAAAATAGATAAGTCTTGAGATGAGACTTTAAGAACCATTTTAAGATACAACCTGATAATCATACACGTCTGTCAGAAATTATGACAATCAGAATCCTCGCCACGCCAGTAAGCATAATGCGATAAATGACAGGTTACGTAACTAAGGTATGCAACTCTATAATCATGTCATCTAGAATCTCCGCCACGCCAACCGGTATGGCTGCGAGAGACTCTAAGTTTCATAACTAAAGTATGTACATCCAAGTCAGGTTTCTACGTTCTCGTCACGACAGCTAATATGGCTGCGATAAACTCTAGGTTCCATAACCAAAGTAGACGTTTTACCTTTCTCACTGTCCTCATCAACATATGTCATCAGATGATACCGTAAAGTTTAGTCCATAAAATTTATCTCGATAAAAATCAAACTTAACAACGACACCAAGAGTTAAATTTAACAACTGGTCAACAAGAATCAAACTCAACAATGATACGAAGATTTTAATTTAATGACTGATCAACAAGAATCAAGTTCAATAACAACAAGCGAAAGCGGACAAAAACAAGGAAAAAGATTTAAATTGGAAATTATAATAAGATTCTCAAGGGATCGTCCAAGGAATCTCTCAAGAATTTTTGTGATTGAGTATCCTCTCTTATCCTAGTATCCTATATCCTATATTCTATAGCAGGCACGCAGTAGTACAACTAAGACGTCGTACTACCACGATATCGCATAACTTGCAAAGTCAGACCTGCATGGGCCACCACTAATAACGTGTCACGACCCGCACCCAAAATTTGGGCATGAGTCGTGTGTACGTCCAGCCTACGCCGCAGCATCGGCGGTAGAACGCTGTCTAGGTCTCAACATATAATATATCCTGTCAATAGCCTCAATCCCGTACGGAGGACAATGATAATAATCCACAGTTCTATAATATACTCAATCACAAGCTATAAGAAATAATGGGCACGATGAGAATGGAACAGAGTTCTATAATAAACCAACCACAATAAGTACAACTCAAGTCCTGGGTCTAGATGACCTCACAAAGTCACAAAATAAAAATACAACTCAGTCTTAGTCTAAAACAATAAATACAAAAAAAGTAATCTAAGTACAGGCAGGTAAGATCTCCTCTAGAATAGGCAACTCCTCTGGGATTTTTGGAGTAAAATCTCTCCCTAATCCTGGGCCATAATGAGTGGGGCAAAGTTCTCCAGGTCCTCTGAAAAATGTTATCCAGTCAGGATTGGAGCGAAGCACAAACATTAACAGCAGTTTTATTAAGTTGACAAAAATTATAAACAGTGTAAGAAATACAAGATGAGAATAAATGCAAGAATGTAGAATACTGGAGAAATGAAATAGGCAATAGAGCATCTAGCAATGAATAATAAATAGTGAATGCTAGAACAATAAGTAGTGAATGCTAGAACAAGTGAATCTGAATAAAGAATAGACATCTAGCTAAGTGTTTGAATTATCAGTTTATTATGTGATCGGCTTGGGACTAGATCAGGCTGGTTATATATGATTAACTATGATTCTTGTAGGTCAGGCTAACCATATGGTTAGCTATGATGCATGTAGTGGTCAGGCTAATCATATATAACAACTATGATGCATGTAAATGGTCAGGCCGCACCCGACGTGAGAAGTGGGGTGAGCTATGATGCATGTAAATGGTTGGATATGATTACATAATCGACTAATAGTTCTCCATCCCCCAGCTAGCACGATGGATTCCAATCATGACTCCTCATGATGGGGATCTAGGGTGCTAACCCGTGTATCCATAGTGTCGGAATCAAGTATGTACTACAACTGAATTTATAGTGGTAATCAACAAAAATAAAAACTGTCAGAGAATGTACTCGCCTGTGGTCCTGAGCAAGGTGTGAGGATCGATGTCCAAAGTGGGATCACAATGACCTATTTGTGGAATATAAATGTCAAATACTGAATTAAAGGAATAACATGTTTAGTTAAATAAAAAGATAGGGTTTCTAGGTCATGGCTCATGCTATACTAGGTTTACTAGTCCATACTAGCCTTACACTAGTTAATACTAAAAGACACTACACCTATCTCTTATTATATAATAGTTAAATCTATCATCTAATATTATCTTAGTTTTAGTACTTTGATACCTATACTCAACTCAGTATCTTGAGACTAAGTTAGGTATCCTAGTACCACTCCTCAAGTTAGGATACTACAAATCCTACTGATTCCTCACTGAGTTCTCACACAGCTCCCTCTCACACACAGACACATACAGGTTTTAACTTCACAGGCAGTCATACACACACATAAGCACATATTCACACACTCACACATTATTCACAGATACTTATACACACTGAGGTATCCACACACATGGTATCACACACTACACTGGTTCTCACCTACACACCTACACACTAATTCCTAACTACACCTCAACCCACAAACACAGGCATATAACTGATACACACCTACTGTTTACTCACACATACTTTATTTTCACACAGTGAACTCACTGCTACCCACTGACTGAAAATACTGAATACACACAAAAATTTATACACTGCCACACTGCTCTCCCTCTCACACTCATACACACACAGTTCACTATTAAACCTAACCCAATGCACATAGGAACTCATACTGATATATAACTCTAATCTGATACACTACACTATCTTACACTCATAGACACACTGGCACATCTAATTCACAGCTACACACTGACACAGTTTCCTCACTGCACTAATACCTCACACACACACTGATTTCTTATACCTCACTGAGAACACTGATCACACACAGCTAATCTCACAGGAACTAAATTCCTATACTGCACTCACACTGACTTCTGGAACACACACACTTCCACACACTATCATACGGGTATTGATACCCTGAAATTCACACAGGTTCTAACTCACACACACTGTACTACTCACCTAACTGATAACACACGATATACTCAGCTACACACAGTGAGGAAAATATTGATCTGGATACACACAAGTTACTGATACTCAAGGGAAACCCAATACAAAACATAACTCACTGCACTAATCCAATTACCTACACACACAGACATAAAAAAAATCTTACACACACACACACACTGAAATTTACTGATACACTAATCCTCCCCCTCTCCCAATACTGCTACCTGAAAAACTATTTCACTGAACTAAGTTACCACACATAAATGGCTCAACCTTGAGAGAAACATTAGACTACTGGCAACACAACCAGGTCATAGTCTAAATTGCTCAAAACTGACCTCACTGCACTATCGATTTCAAATAATACTAAGCCCCACAGATCCTACACTGAAATCCCAAACCCGACTGTGCACAACCTGTATACACAAGTAAATATATTTATGTACATAGATAGGTATATCAAAATATGTAGAAATTGAATACGTTAGATAGGTAAAACCCTAATAAACCTATCACCAAACACCTGGAGTGCTGAAATCGAACTCATAATAAGAACTCATGAAAAACCCCCAACAAAACCCTAAACGAGATCCAACCCTTCACGTTGGAGGATGAAATCAGCCTACACTCGAATACCTAGGGTTAGGGTTCACAAAATTGAGGGAAATCCAATATAGGTCACCAAAACCCAAATCAAAACCCTAAATCGAAATCTAAACAATAGGGGGGTTCCTAATGGGTATTAACAACAGAAAAACAGAAATTAAAAGAACTAAAATTGGATTTTACCTATAGGGAGATGGTTTCCCTATGAAGGTTCTTCTTCCCCAAGGTTTCTTGACCCAAGCTCCTTGTTTCCCTTGCTTTGGAGGAGGAAGATGGAATCCCTAGGATTAGATTCCGAATTTGGGGGTGAGGGAAATGGCTTTTCTAATGGAGGCTAGGGTTTCTTTTTTCATGAAGGAGAAAAGGGTTGAGGGTGGCTCTCTTTTATATTAAAAACTAGGTTAGGGTTTCAAATGCATAGGTTTAGTTTAAACCCCCATGTTAGGTCATACAGAACTCAATTAACTCAGGTTTAGTCATTCTAGGGTTTGAGGTTCAAACCTAAAATTAGAATTCTAGGGTTTCTCTAGAATTTGGTTTTCAAATTAGGGTTTAGTCATTAGGGTTATAGTCCTAATGAGTTCTAGGGTTTGACCTAAACCAAACACAACTAACAACATATAAACAGTTTTAAAAACTTAGCAGATTAATTAAATACATAATTATTCAAAATAGTGAAATTACACAAATGCCCTAATCTGGAAATGTGGTAGTGACAAAAGTAGCACGACAACCGCAGCATCATGGCCAGCAACAACAGAGGCTAGGTACCAAAGTGGACTTTAAGAGGATGATGCCTCGAGAGTTCAAAGGCATAGAAGGAATACTCTATACTGACGATTGGTTAGAGGATATAGAGAGGAACTTGCACTTAGCACAGATTCCGGAGATTCTTCAGATCAAGGCCGCTGGCAGTCAGATGTTTGATATCGCACTGACGTGGTATCATACAGAACCGAGACTCGCTGTCGAAGGACTTACTTGGGAGGACTTCAAGGATCTCTTCAAGGAGAAATTCTTTCCTGACGTAGCTTTGGGAGCATTGGAAAGTCAGTTACATGACTTAATCCAAGGAGGTATGTCAGTCGACGAATATGCTGTAGAGTTTTGTCGATTGAGTCGATTTGCACCATCGATGATTCGAGACCCAGGAGACCGAACACAGAAATTCAGGAAGGGATTGAATAGAGAGATCAAGTCTCGTACTTCGGGATAATGTACTGCTATATTTGAGGGTATTCTGATGGATGCCCAGATTGTTGAAGATGACTTGGACCTCAAGCCTAAGAAAGGACGCGACACTTCTGGAGGAACAGGTATTAACACAGGACAGGCCAAGCGCCCACACTTTCAACAACAACAACATCAACAGAGGCCGTACCGACAGCAACACCAGCAACAGGCACCAGTTTGAGGACATATCCAGCAGCAGCAACCACAGAGACAGAATCAGCCCGTTGTCCAGTGCACGTATTACGGAAAGATGGGACATACTAGAGATATCTGCCAGAAGAGGCTGGGAACATGCTTGTCATATGGATCGTCAGCACATCAACTGAAAGGCTGTCCAATTGTTCAGACTCGCTAGGGAGGAGCAGCAGCTCAGAGAGGACCAGCCAGAGTACTTACTGTACCAGGAGGCCAGCAGAGAGGACCTCCACTTCCACCATAGCAGCAAAGGTTTGCTCAGCACCAACAGCAGTAGAGAGGAGAACCACAGGGACGATCTTACGCCATGACTACTAAGGAGGCCGAGCCAGTTGGAGACGTGATTTCAGGTTCAGTTTCTCTCGATTTTATTCCAACACTTATATTATTTGATTCTGGTGCTTCCCATAGTTTCCTATATGTATCTTATGCCCTTAAGCATCGTTTAGAAATAGAACCATTAGATAGGACTTGCAAGATCACGACAGGAGGAGGCATTATCCTAGTCCGTGATATGCAAGGATCGGAGAGTGTCATTGGAAGACCGAGAGTTGAGCGTGAGTTTACTCGTCATGCCACTTCCGGGATACAATATTGTACTCGGAATGGACTGGATGAGTAAACACCATGATTCTATAGATTGTCACGAAAGAAGAGTAGTATTTTGACCACCAGGAGAGCCAGTATTCGAGATAGCCAAAGGAGCAGCGGAGCAGAGCAGAGGCACTTTTTGCGGAGCCAGGATAGAAGAAGAGGAGTTGTCACATCCACTGATAGCGGAGTTCCTGGATGTATTTTCAGAGGAATTGCCAGGTTTGCCGCCAGACAGAGATGTTGAATTCTCTATAGACTTGATACTAGGAGTGGAGCCTATTTCGCAACATGACTATAGAGTCAACAACAACGAGTTGGTAGAACTGAAGAAGCAAGTTGAGGAGCTACAAGACAAAGGTTTCATTAGATCCAGTCCATCGCCATGGGGAGCTTCGGTATTATTCGTACCGAAGAAGGACGACACAGTACGCATGTGTATCGATTATTGAGCTCTAAACAAACTCACTATCAAGAACAAATACCCGTTGCCAAGGATAGATGATCTTTTTGATCAATTAAGCGGAGCGAAGGTGTTTTCAAAGATAAGCTTGAGCTCAAGCTATCACCAGGTAAAGGTGAAGAGAGAAGACATACCGAAGACAGCCTTTCGGACCAGATATGGCCAGTTTGAATTCACGGTAATGTCATTTGGTTTAACCAATGCACCGACAGTATTCATGAACTTGATGAACAAGGTATTCCATCAGTACCTTGATAAGTTCATAGTGGTGTTTATTGATGACATTCTAATATATTCGAAGACCCCAGAAGAGCATGAAGAGCACCTGAGGATGGTCTTGGATACTCTCAGGAGACAGGAGTTGTACAAAAAGCTTTCAAAGTGTGAGTTCTTCCTTGATAAGGTTGAGTTTCATGGACATATGGTGACGGGTAACGAAATTTCAGTTAACCCAAAGAAGATCGAAGCAGTGGAGTCATAGGCTACCCCCAGTTTGGTAGTCGATATCAGAAGCTTTCTCGGAATAGCAGGATACTACAGAAGATTTGTACAAGACTTCTCCAAGATTGCAGAACCAATGACTAGGCTGACCAAGAAAGATATAGAATTTGTTTGGACAGAGGAATGCCAGGCCGCATTTGAAGAGCTGAAGAAGAGATTGATGACAGCACCAGTTTTGATGTTGCTATCTGGGACAGGTGGATTCACTATATATAGTGATGCTTCAGGAAAAGGTTTGGGATGCGTTCTTCAGCAGCACAGGAAAGTAATTGCCTATGATTCAAGACAATTATGCTCTCATGAAAAGAACTACCCCACTCACGATTTGGATTTAGCAACAGTTATCTTCGCCCTAAAGCTGTGAAAACACTATCTGTACGGAGAGCATATGGAGATCTTCACAGACCACAAAAGTTTGAAGTACGTGTTTACACAGAAGGAGCTAAACATGAGGCAGAGAAGGTGGTTAGAGTTGATGAAAGACTTTGATATATCATTACAGTACCATCCAGGAAAGGCCAACGTAGTTGCCGATGCCTTGAGCAGGTATCCGATGGCTATGTGTTTGACTTCAGATAGATATTTATTAGATGATCATAAGAGTTTGGGAATTAAAGTACTTGTTCCAGGAGTTGAGATTCAGATGTGGGGATTGCAGATACAATCAGAGATGATGGACAGAATTAGAGCTGCACAGTATGATGATGAGACTCTAAGGAATATCAGGGCACAAGTTCGGACATGATTGATAGACAACTTCATTATTGCGGATGATGGATCTTTACGGCATGGCACGAGGATGTGTGTGCCAAGTGGAGAGCTGTGCGAAGAGGTTTTGAAGGAGGCACATCGCTCTCAGTACTCGATGCATCCCGGAGCCAACAAGATGTATCGAGATTTGAGGGAGCATATATGGTGGTATGGTATGAAGCGCAAAGTAGCACGCTTTGTATCCCGATATTTAGTATGCCAGCAGGTAAAAGCAGATCGACAGAGGCCAGGAGGATTGCTTAAACCTTTACCCATTCCAGAATAGAAGTGGGAGCACGTGACTATGGACTTTGCTTCAGAACTTCCACGTTCTCTAGGAGGAAAGGACGCGATTTGGGTCATCGTGGATAGGTTGACCAAATCAGCCCACTTTTTACCTTTTAAAGTGGGTACATCGACAAAGAAGCTAGAAGAGATGTATGTACAGCAGATTATCAGATTACATGGAGTTCCTGTGAGTATCATCTCAGATAGGGATAGTTGTCATGACCCGCACCCGGAAATTGGGCATGAGTCGTGGGTACGTCCAGCCTACGCCGCAGCATCGGCGGTAGAATGCTGTCTAGGTCTCAACATATAATATATCCTGACAATAGTCTCAACTCCGCACGGAGGACAATGATAATAATTCATAGTTCTAGGATATACTCAATCACAAGCTAATAGAAATAATAGCACGATGAGAATAGAAAAGAGTTCTAATAAAAACCAACCACAATAAGTCTAACTCAAATCCTGGGTCTAAATGACCTCACAAAGTCACAAAATAATAAATACAACTCAGTCTCAGTCTAAAACAATAAATGCAGAAAAATAATCTAAGAAAAGCCAGGTAAATTTTCCTCTAGACTAGGCAACTCCTCTGGGGTTTCTGGAGTGAAATTACCCTCTAATCCTGGGCCGTAATGAGTGGGGCACAAGCTCTCCAGGTCCTCTGAAAAATGTTATCCAGTCAGGATTGGAACGAAGCACAAGCACTAACAGCAGTTTCATTAAATTGACAAAATCTATAAACAGTGTAAGAAATACAAGATGGAAATAAATGCTGGAAATGTAAATACTGGAGAAAAATGGAAATAGGCAATAGAGCATATAGCAATGAACAATAAATAGTGAATGCTAGACAATAAGTAGTGAATGCTGGAACAGGTGAATCTGAATAAAATAGATATCTAGCTAAGTGTTTGAATTATCAGTTTATCATGTGATCGGCTTGGGACTTGATCAGGCTGGTTATATATGATTAACTATGATTCTTGTAGGTCAGGCTAACCATATGGTTAGCTATGATGCATGTAGTGGTCAGGTTAATCATATATAACAGCTATGATGCATGTAAGATGGTCAGGCCGCACCCAACGTGAGAAGTGGGGCGAGCTATGATGCATGTAAAGGATTTGGATATGATCACATAATCTACTAATAGTTCCCCATTCCCCAGCTAGCACGATGGATTCTAATCACGACTCCTCATGATGGAGATCTAGGGTGCTAACCCGTGTATCCATAGTGTCGGAATCAAGTATGTAATACACTACAATTTATAGAAGTAATCAACAATGAAAACTGTCAGAGAATGTACTCGCCTGTGGTCCTGAGCAATGAATGAGGATCGATGTCCAAAGTGGGATCACAATAACCTATTTGTGGAATATAATTGTCAAATACTGAATTAAAGAAATAAACATGCTTAACTAATTAAATATGAGGCCTCTAGATCAATCCTGAGGTTTACTGGTCAAAATTAGGTTAACTAGTTAATACTAGTCCATATACATATCATAATAGTCCATATTGGACAAAACCTAACTAAACTAGTCATTTCTAGCTATACTAGACATTAGTACATAGCTATCTATATGATATTACATAATACTAGGTTAACCCTATTATGCAAAGTCTTTTAAGATACCACTAGTCCTAATATAGCTATATTTAATACTAGTAGTTTATATAACTCCTATTCATAAGTATAAAAGTACTACCTTAGTTATAGCCAGTAATACATGAACCATGACCCTTACCCATACTAACTTAATCTCTGGCTGAAACTTTCACCTGGCATTTAACTGTGCACGGATACAGTCACACATTAACTACACACCACTGACCTTACTGCACAGTTCATACACTCTACACACAGAATACTGATACACAATGATACATCCTAATCCTACTGACACTCTAACACTCTCTAAGTTATTAGCCAACCCTTACACACAAGAAATACCTGACTGATATACACCTAGGACCTAATACACAGGCACACAGTAATTACTCCTAACTGTCACACACAGGTACCTATACATACTGGTACTCATAGGCAGACACACTACACTCACTCACAGGCAACATAAGCTACACACACAGACACCTAATACCTAGACACTCTGATACAAGAACACAGGAACTAAAATGCACAGAACACAAACCAATGCATCACAACCTACCTATTAACATATACACATTGAATTCACACTGGCACATACATGGACACATATAACTCACTGATACACATCCTAACTGCACTCAGTATCAGGAACTGCACACTGGTCTCTCTTCTTACAGAATCACACACACACAGAATTCCTAATTACCCCAACACACAGACAAAGCATATACTGGCACACATACACAGCCACACACAGTAAAACTCTGACACACACACACTGGTTCACAGTCAGTTTACTGATGCACAGAGTTAACTAGTTATATTAACACAGTTCCTACACTACCCTGATACATAAACTCACCACTCACACATGTGTACACAGCACAGCCATTAAACCCCCATCTCACTGATACTTTCCTTGACACTGACTCCTAGATACACTGAAACTCAGCTAGCACATCTACCCTTTGCACCCAGGCACTTAGCTAATACCTAGACACATATTGATCTACACTGAGACACTTAGGTTCACTCACATATTGGCACAAGGACACAGATACCCAGAGATACATAGACTCTGTTTACTGCTACACATTGGAACTAAATTCCTATACACATAACTCACACAGGTATAACTCAGATATTAGGATACCCACAGAAATTAATAGATACTACTACTCACCTATCTCTCCCCCAACATACTGACACAGGTAAATATATAGGTATACACTCAGGTATTGGGAAATTCTGAGACACTTACAGTGGTTCTTCTCACTGAACTCACACACTGAGACACAAAGACTCCCACCTAATACCTAAACACATAGGCACACACAGAACACAGAATCACTCATGTATCTCTCAGGCACTTACATACACTACTCTCCCTAACTGTCACATAAATACCTACACACCCAGATAATTCCCTGTATTGAACTTGGTTACCATTCTCCCCAAAGTCTGATACACAGACACAGGTTTCCACACCCACACTTACTCAGATTTCTGGGAAAAATCTGAGACACACACACACTAGCTTAAACAGGGATGCACACACAAATTTCTGAGAATAAACACCCACTGAACTCAGGGATACATTCTCAAACCGAATTTAAATACCTACAACCACAGACATGACAAAACACAGCCCGACTGTACCTATATATATAATCGAAACATATCTATACACCTATGCAATAATGTATGCATAAAGATGTATGCCAAACTATGCTGAAATTCGAATACATTAGGTAAATAAACCTTAAGGCATTTCTACAAACACCTAGGGGTGAACTCGGTTTCACATCGAGATCCCCCAGAATCCTCAACTCAAACCCTAATTCACAGAATACTCCCAAATCAAAACCTAAATCAAGATCCAACTACACATTGGAGATGAAATCTGCCTACATGTAAACCCCTAGGGTTAGGGTTCACGAAAAATTGGGGAAACCAAATGTTGGGACACCTAAACCCTAATTTCTCCTAGGGCTTCATGTGGGATCCCTAGAAATCGAGATCTACACAAAAGGGGGTTTCCTAATGGGCAAAAATCAACAGAAAACAGAACATAATTGAAATAAAAAGGGTTTTACCTATAGGGAGATGGTTTTCCTATGAAAGTTCTTCTTTCCCAAGTTCCTTGACCCAAGTTCCCTGCTTCTCTTTGCTTTGGAGGAGGAGAATGGGATCCCTAGGGTTTGATTCTGAATTCTGGAGGTGGGGGAAAGGTTTTCTTAATGGAGGCTAGGGTTTCTTCTTTCTATATGAAGAATGGTTTTGAGGGAGGCTCCCTTTTATATTAAAACCAAGTTAGGGTTTCAATTGCATAGTTTTAGGTTTAACCCCCAGGTTAGGTCATGTAGAACCTAGTTAACTAAGGTTTAGTCAGTCCAGGGTTTGAGGTTCAACCTACAAATTTGAATTCTAGGGTTTTCTCTAGAATTAGGTTTACAAATCAGGGTTTTCTCATTAGGGTTGTCCTAATGAGTTCTAGGGTTTGACCTAAACCAAACATCACTAACAATATATAAATAGTTTATAAAACTCAGCAATTTAATTAATACATAATTATTCAGAATAGTGAAATTACCCAAATGCCCTTATCTGAATATGTGGTAGTGACAAGTCTACCCTCCTAAAAGAAATTTTGTCCTCGAAATTGGACTGAACTAGAACAAGAATAAGATCAGAAAAGGAAATACCTCAAGTCTAGAAGAGGTACGGGTATTGCTCGTGCATTTTGTGCTCTCTCTCCCAGGTTGACTCCCCTGGAGAGTGATGTCTCCATGCAACACGAACCAAAGGGATAGTTTGGTTCCGCAACACCTTCTCTCTGCGGTCCAAGATCTCTACGGGCTGCTCGGGGTAGCTGAGCGTCGGACCAACCTCAATCTCCGAGTGATCCAGTACGTGACTAGGGTCTGCCACGTACCGCCTCAGATGCGACACATGGAATACATCATGCACTCCCTCCAATACAGGCGACAAGTCCAGTCTATACGCCACTGCACCTACCCTCGCAAGAATGCCAAAGGGTCCGATGTAGCGTGGGCTAAGCTTCCCGCCTTTGCCAAAATGAATCGTTCCACGCGTCGGAGAAATCCGTAGGAATACTAGATCGCCAACCTAAAACAAAACAGTCTCAACACGCAGTCTAAACAAACAAACACAAGCCGGAAAATAACAATCTATACCTGAAACTCAAGGGGTCTACGGTGGCTGTCGGCCCAATGCCGCTGTCTGTCCTGCGCCACTCGCAGTCTGTCTCTGATGAGTTTTACCTTTTCTGCTGCATCCACGACCATTTCTGGTCCTAGCAAGGCTCTCTCTCCAACGTCGTCCCAAGATAACGGTGTACGACACCTCTGCCCATAAAGAGCCTCAAATGGTGATATCTCGATGCTGGCCTGATAGCTGTTGTTGTAAGCAAACTCTACCAGGTGCAGATGATCCTCCCAAGAACCTCCGAAATCTAGAACGCAAGTGCGTAGCATATCCTCGAAAGTCTGAATAGTCCGTTCAGATTGCCCGTCTGTCTGGGGGTGATATGCGGTACTGAACTTGAGCTGAGTGCCCAAGCTAGCCTGCAGACTCCTCCAGAAGTGGGAAGTGAAACGGCTATCCCGATCTGAGACGATGCTTACAGGAACTCCATGAAGCCTAACGATCTGACGCACGTACATCTCTGCTAGACTCTCTGTCGACGTGCCCACCTTGAAAGGTAAGAAATAGGCTGATTTGGTCAACCGGTCCACGATGACCCAAATCGCGTCCTTCCCTCCTGGAGAACGTGGAAGCCCTGAAACGAAATCCATGGTCACGTGCTCCCATTTCCATTCTGGAATCGGTAAAGGTTGAAGCAAACCACCTGGCCTCTGCCGGTCTGTCTTTACCTGCTGGCACACTAGACACCGAGATACGAAACGTGCTACCTCGTGCTTCATTCCATACCACCATACGTGCTCCCTCAAGTCTCGATACATCTTATTGGCACCGGGATGCATCGAGTACTGAGAGCGGTGTGCCTCCTGCAAAACCTCCTAGTGCAGCTCCCCGCTCGGCTCACACATCCTCGTGCCGTGCCGTAAGGAACCATCCTCTGCGATAGTAAAGTCGTCCGACAACCCTATCTGAACCTGTGCCCTGATACTCCTCAGAGCCTCATCCTTGTACTGCGCCGCTCTGATCCTGTCCATCAGCTCGGACTGTATCTGCAATCCCCACATCTGAATCTCTGTACCGGGAACTAACACCTCAATCTCCAAGATCTCCAAATCAGCCAACAAATGTCTATCTGTCGTCAAGTATATAGCCATCGGATACCTGCTCAAGGCATCGACGACTACGTTGGCCTTCCCTGGATGGTACTGCAATGAAATGTCAAAGTCCTTCATCAATTCTAACCACCTCCTCTGCCTCATGTTCAGCTCCTTCTGTGTGAATACGTACTTCAAGCTCTTGTGGTCTGTAAAGATCTCCACACGCTCTCCGTACAGGTAATGTTTCTACAGCTTTAGAGCGAAGATAACTGCTGCTAACTCCAAATTGTGGGTGGGGTAGTTCTTTTCATGAGGGCATAACTGCCTGGAAGCATAGGCAATTACCTTCCCGTGCTGCTGAAGAACACATCCCAGACCCTTCCCTGAAGCATCGCTGTAGATGGTGAAACCACCTGTCCCTGCTGGCAACGTCAAAATTGGAGCTGTCATCAACCTCTTCTTCAGCTCATCAAATGCGGCCTGGCACTCTTCCGTCCAGACAAAATCCACATCCTTCCTAGTCAGTCTGGTCATCGGCGCTGCAATCTTGGAGAAGTCTTGTACAAACCTCCTGTAGTATCCTGCTAGCCCGAGAAAACTCCTGATCTCAGCTACCGAACTGGGGGTAGCCCACGACTCCACTGCCTCGATCTTCTTTGGGTTTACCGAGATTCCGTCACCCGATACCACATGCCCAAGAAATTTGACCTTGTCAAGGAAGAATTCACACTTAGAGAGTTTCCCGTACAGCTTCTCCCTCCTGAGAGTCTCTAAGACCAACCTCAGGTGCTCTTCGTGCTCCTCCGGAGTCTTGGAATACACAAGAATATCGTCGATGAACACCACCACGAACTTGTCAAGGTACTGGTGGAACACCTTGTTCATCAGGTTCATGAATACTGTCGGTGCATTGGTTAAACCAAATGGCATCACCATGAACTCAAACTGGCCGTATCTGGTCCAAAAAGCTGTCTTCGACGTGTCTTCTTTCTTTACCTTCACCTGGTGATAGCCTGACCTCAGATCTATCTTTGAAAACACCCTCGCCCCGCTCAACTGATCGAAAAGATCATCTATCCTCGGCAGCGGGTACTTGTTCTTGATAGTGATATTGTTCAAAGCTCTATAATCAATGCACATGTGCACCGTGCCGTCCTTCTTCGGTACGAACAATACCGAAGCTCCCCATGGTGATAAACTGGATTTGATGAAGCCTTTGTCCTGCAGCTCCTCAACTTGCTTTTTTAGTTCTGCCAGCTCGCTGTTGTTGACTCTATAGACATGTTATGAAATAGGCTCCGCTCCTGGAACCAAGTCTATAGAGAATTCAACATCTCTGTCTGGCGGCAAGCCTGGCAACTCCTCTGGAAATACATCCAGGAACTCCGCTATCAGAGGATGTGGCAACTCCTCTTCTTCTGCCCTGGCTCCACAAAATATGCTCCTGCTCTGTTCCGCTGCTCCTCTGACAACCTCAAACTCCGGCTCTCCTGGTGGTCTAAATAATACTCTGCCTCTAAAATAATCTATAGTAGCATGATGCCTACTCAACCAGTCCATTCCGAGTACAATATCGTACCCCGGAAGTGGCATGACGAGTAAGCTCACGCTCAACTCTCGGCCTCCTACTGACACTCTCCGGTCCTTGCAGTGATCACGGACTAGAATAATACCTCCACCAGTCGTGATCTTGCAAGTCCTAGCTAATGGTTCTGTGTCTAAATGATGTCGAAGTGCATAAGATACAGACACAAAACTATGGAAAGCGCCAGAGTCGAATAAGGTAAATGCGGGAATACAATCGAGAAGAACCGAACCTGTGATCAAGTCTCCTGCTGGCTCGATCTCCTCGACTGCCATGGCGTACGCTCGCCCCTGTGGTACACCTCTCTGCTGCTGGTGCTGGGCAAACTTCTGATGTTATGGTGGAAGTGGTCCCCTCTGTTGTTGGCCTCCTGGTACGGTAGGTACCCTGTCTGGTCCTCTCTGGGCGGCTGCTCCACCCTGACCTGAACGAAAGGTAGGACAATCCTTCAGCTGGTGTGTCATCGATCCGCAGGACAGACATGAGCCTAATCTCTTCCTGCAGATATCTCTAGTATGTCCCATCTTCCCGTAGTAAGCATACTGGATGGCGGGCTGGTTCTGTCTCTGTTGCTGCTGCTGGACCTGCCCTCTGGCTGGTGCCTGATGCTGCTGCTGAAAGGGTCTCTGCTGTTGCTGCTGAAAGTGTGGACGCTTGCCCGGTCCCACACTACTGTTTGCTCCTCCGGAACCATTGCGTCCCCTCTTGGGCCTGAGGCCCAAGTCATCCTCGGCTATCTGGGCATCCATCAATATGCCCTCGTAGGTAGCTGTGCGACGTCCCGACGTGCGAGACTTGATCTCCCTTGTCAGCCCCTTTCTGAACTTCCGGGCCCTGTCCCCCGGATCTCTAATCATCGATGGCGCGAAGCAGCTCAGGCGGGGAAACTCTGCGGCATACTCATCGACGGACGAGCTCTCCTGGGCTAAGTCATGGAACTGACTCTCTAAAGCTTCCAGGGCAACATCAGGAAAGAACTTCTCCTTGAAGAGCTCCTTAAAATCCTCCCAAGTGAGTCCCCTGCGCAAGAGTCTCGGCTCCGTGCGAAACCACGTCAAGTCAATGTCGAACATCTGGCTGCCAGCGGCCTCGATCTGGAGGGCCTCTGGAAGCTGCGTCAAGCGCAAGTTCCTCTCGATGTCCTCTAGCCAATCATCGGCGTAAAGTATCCCTTCTGTCCTCTTGAATTCCCGAGGCATCATCCTCTTGAAATCCACAATGGTGCCCGGCCTCTGGTGGTGCTGATCAGGACTCTGCTGCTGCTGAGTAACTCTCTCCACAGCCTGGAGAGCTACTTGATGAGCATTCTCCATGTTCACCCTCATCGTCTCTGTCTGGGCCTGATGTGCCTCAGCCTGCACTCTCTGGGCCTCTACCGACGTCCTCTGGGCATCGACCATGCCCTGAATCGAGGCAAACATCTATGCCCCATCGACGGGCACACCTCCTGGATGCTGAACTGGTGGTGGTGGAGGTGGTGGTGCCGTCGTAGCTATGGGGACCCTCTGAACAGGTGGTGGAGGACCCCCGAATGCTGCAGACACTCCCACATGTACTGGAGATGTAGGAGGTGCTGCGGATGTCTGTCCGGCAGGGCGAGAGGTGGCAGACCTCTCTGAATCTGCTGCTCCAAGCCTCTGAGACCTCCTCGGCGGTATCCTGAAGACAGATCGAAAGATTAAATTAAGGCAATAGATACGATATCATCAAGGAAGGACAGCAAATTTCTAAAGGAAAAATCATTAAGAGTAATGTCAGAATTCCTAAATTGTGATTGAGTATATCCTCGACCTAATTCCTATTCCTAAAACAGGCTCGTAGTAGTACAACTAAGTTGTCGTACTACCACGATATCGCACAACTTGCGAAGCTAGACCTGCATGGGCCACCACTAAAAACGTGTCATGACCCGCACCCGGAAATTGGGCATGAGTCGTGGGTACGTCCAGCCTACGCCGCAACATCGGCGGTAGAACGCTGTCTAGGTCTCAACATATAATATATTCTGACAATAGTCTCAACTCCGCACGGAGGACAATGATAATAATCCACAGTTCTATGATATACTCAATCACAAGCTAATAGAAATAATAGCACGATGAGAATAGAAAAGAGTTCTAATAAAAACCAACCACAATAAGTCCAACTCAAATCCTGGGTCTAAATAACCTCACAAAGTCACAAAATAATAAATACAACTCAGTCTCAGTCTAAAACAATAAATACAGAAAAATAATCTAAGATCAGCCAGGTAAATTTTCCTCTAGACTAGGCAACTCCTCTGGGGTTTCTGGAGTAAAATCACCCTCTAATCCTGGGCCGTAATGAGTGGGGCACAAGCTCTCCAGGTCCTCTGAAAAATGTTATCCAGTCAGGATTGGAGCGAAGCACAAGCACTAACAACAGTTTCATTAAATTGACAAAATCTATAAACAGTGTAAGAAATACAAGATGGAAATAAATGCTGGAAATGTAAATACTGGAGAAAAATGGAAATAGGCAATAGAGCATCTAGCAATGAACAATAAATAGTAAATGCTAGACAATAAGTAGTGAATGCTGGAACAGGTGAATCTGAATAAAATAGACATCTAGCTAAGTGTTTGAATTATCAGTTTATCATGTGATCGGCTTGGGACTTGATCAGGCTGGTTATATATGATTAACTATGATTCTTGTAGGTCAGGCTAACCATATGGTTAGCTATGATGCATGTAGTGGTCAGGTTAATCATATAAAACAGCTATGATGCATGTAAGATGGTCAGGCCGCACCCAACGTGAGAAGTGGGGTGAGCTATGATGCATGTAAAGGATTTGGATATGATCACATAATCTACTAATAGTTCCCCATCCCTCAGCTAGCACGATGGATTCCAATCACGACTCCTCATGATGGAGATCTAGGGTGCTAACCCGTGTATCCATAGTGTCGGAATCAAGTATGTAATACACTACAATTTATAGAAGTAATCAACAATGACAACTGTCAGAGAATGTACTCGCCTGTGGTCCTGAGCAATGAATGAGGATCGATGTCCAAAGTGGGATCACAATAACCTATTTGTGGAATATAATTGTCAAATACTGAATTAAAGAAATAAACATGCTTAACAAATTAAATATGAGGCCTCTAGGTCAATCCTGAGGTTTACTGGTCAAAATTAGGTTAACTAGTTAATACTAGTCCATATACATATCATAATAGTCCATATTGGACAAAACCTAACTAAACTAGTCATTTCTAGCTATACTAGACATTAGTACATAGCTATCTATATGATATTACATAATACTAGGTTAACCCTATTATGCAAAGTCTTTTAAGATACCACTAGTCCTAATATAGCTATATTTAATACTAGTAGTTTATATAACTCCTATTCATAAGTATAAAAGTACTACCTTAGTTATAGCCAGTAATACATGAACCATGACCCTTACCCATACTAACTTAATCTCTGGCTGAAACTTTCACCTGGCATTTAACTGTGCACTGATACAGTCACACATTAACTATACACCACTGACCTCACTGCACAGTTCACACACTCTACACACAGAATACTGATACACAATGATACATCCTAATCCTACTGACACTCTAACACTCTCTAAGTTATTAGCCAACCCTTACACACAAGAAATACCTGACTGATATACACCTAGGACCTAATACACAGGCACACAGTAATTACTCCTAACTGTCACACACAGGTACCTATACATACTGGTACTCATAGGCAGACATACTACACTCACTCACAGGAAACATAAGCTACACACACAGACACCTAATACCTAGACACTCTGATACAAGAACACAGGAACTAAAATGCACAGAACACAAACCAATGCATCACAACCTACCTATTAACACATACACATTGAATTCACACTGGCACATACATGGACACATATAACTCACTGATACACATCCTAACTGCACTCAGTATCAGGAACTGCACACTGGTCTCTCTTCTCACAGAATCACACACACACAGAATTCCTAATTACCCCAACACACAGACAAAGCATATACTGGCACACATACACAGCCACACACAGTAAAACTCTGACACACACACACTGGTTCACAGTCAGTTTACTGATGCACAGAGTTAACTAGTTATATTAACACAGTTCCTACACTACCCTGATACATAAACTCACCACTCACACATGTGTACACAGCACAGCCATTAAACCCCCATCTCACTGATACTTTCCTTGACACTGACTCCTAGATACACTGAAACTCAGCTAGCACATCTACCCTTTACACCCAGGCACTTAGCTAATACCTAGACACATATTGATCTACACTGAGACACTTAGGTTCACTCACACATTGGCACAAGGACACAGATACCCAGAGATACATAGACTCTGTTTACTGCTACACATTGGAACTAAATTCCTATACACATAACTCACACAGGTATAACTCAGATATTAGGATACCCACATAAAATAATAGATACTACTACTCACCTATCTCTCCCCCAACATACTGACACAGGTAAATACATAGGTATACACTCAGGTATTGGGAAATTCTGAGACACTTACAGTGGTTCTTCTCACTGAACTCACACACTGAGACACAAAGACTCCCACCTAATACCTAAACACATAGGCACACACAGAACACAGAATCACTCATGTATCTCTCAGGCACTTACATACACTACTCTCCCTAACTGTCACATAAATACCTACACACCCAGATAATTCCCTGTATTGAACTTGGTTACCATTCTCCCCAAAGTCTGATACACAGACACAGGTTCCCACACCCACACATACTCAGATTTCTGGGAAAAATCTGAGACATACACACACACTAGCTTAAACAGGGATGCACACACAAATTTCTGAGAATAAACACCCACTGAACTCAGGGATACATTCTCAAACTGAATTTAAATACCTACAACCACAGACATGACAAAACACAGCCCGACTGTACCTATATATATAATCGAAACATATCTATACACCTATGCAATAATGTATGCATAAAGATGTATGCCAAACTATGCTGAAATTCGAATACATTAGGTAAATAAACCTTAAGGCATTTCTACAAACACCTAGGGGTGAACTCGGTTTCACATCAAGATCCCCCAGAATCCTCAACTCAAACCCTAATTCACAGAATACTCCTAAATCAAAACCTAAATCAAGATCCAACTACACATTGGAGATGAAATCTGCCTACATGTAAACCCCTAGGATTAGGGTTCACGAAAAATTGGGGAAACCAAATGTTGGGACACCTAAACCCTAATTTCCCCTAGGGCTTCATGTGGGATCCCTAGAAATCGAGATCTACACAAAAGGGGGTTTCCTAATGGGCAAAAATCAACAGAAAACAGAATATAATTGAAATAAAAAGGGTTTTACCTATAGGGAGATGGTTTCCCTATGAAAGTTCTTCTTTCCCAAGTTCCTTGACCCAAGTTCCCTGCTTCCCTTTGCTTTGGAGGAGGAGAATGGGATCCCTAGGGTTTGATTCTGAATTCTGGAGGTGGGGGAAAGGTTTTCTTAATGGAGGCTAGGGTTTCTTCTTTCTACATGAAGAATGGTTTTGAGGGAGGCTCCCTTTTATATTAAAACCAAGTTAGGGTTTCAATTGCATAGTTTTAGGTTTAACCCCCAGGTTAGGTCATGTAGAACCTAGTTAACTAAGGTTTAGTCAGTCCAGGGTTTGAGGTTCAACCTACAAATTTGAATTCTAGGGTTTTCTCTAGAATTAGGTTTACAAATCAGGGTTTTCTTATTAGGGTTGTCCTAATGAGTTCTAGGGTTTGACCTAAACCAAACATCACTAACAATATATAAATAGTTTATAAAACTCAGCAATTTAATTAATACATAATTATTCAGAATAGTGAAATTACCCAAATGCCCTTATCTGAATATGTGGTAGTGACAATAGTCATTTCACTTCCCATTTCTAGAGGAGTCTGTAGGCTAGCTTGGGTACTCAGCTCAAGTTCAGTCTAGTTCCTCTGAAAACTTAGTGCTCGCTATTTGTGCAAAGACTAATTATGCTGTTCTTTTTTTCATCTTTCAATTCGTGCCACATAACTCTTTTGATTGTAGGCCAAGTGATTTTATTTTATGCTAGGATTATAGTTGTAATTCTTGAAGTTTGAAATTTCTGTGCTTGGTAGTTAGAACTTGATAGTTTAAGTTATTCTTGTAGATTGTGACATGATGATTATCCCTTAGTTTTAAATCACGTAACTTGTACCACACCTCGATACGAGTTATATCCCCTTTTCCCTTGGAGGCCAGTAACTTTTCCATTCTTTCTATTGACTCTTGTTCTATAAGCACTATGATTAAGACTTAAGATGACCATAACCTATATAATGCAAGAAGATACCCTAATAGGTACCAAGATCTTTTTTTCGTGTACCCCAATAAGAGTTTCTGCTTATTTACAAGTGCAAGGTTATTTTGTAGAATTCCCTTAAGACTGTCACAGTATTAGTTAATTATTTTAAGTTGGATAGTATGTCTCACAACCTAGTATCACATAGTCCTCTTGACTCATTAATGAAGTGTAACTGAATGACATTAACTGTATGCTAGCATAAGAAGATAGTATTTATTCAGACCGTAAAACTTAGAGGCATATACCCCTATTTGGTCTACTAGCGACTTAGACAAGGAGTTATGATAACTGTAGATATTGTAGAGTCTTATCTTCTTTGTGAACTTGAATTATTTTTTTAACTTCTCTCATCATAAATCTAGCGTACTTATATTATAGCCTAGTTTTGCAAGCTTACTCTTTTATCGAGCTTGATCATAATATATGTATTACTGGGTATACACACTAATATATTTTAGAATTAGTGTATTAAGGTCTAGCTAACCTTAGTGCACTTGGTTCTCCCTTCGTATGACTACTTTACGTGGATTGAGATATATAGTCGACTAGTAGACGAATGTAATTGCCCTCTAGATGTGTTTGAGCATATTGTATCAGTTATATAACTGTACTGATACGAGCATACGAATAGGAAATTACCAAAATAGGATTTCAATCCACAACTGCTATGACAACTCTCTTTTTGAATTCTTTAATCTCCTTGAACCTCGTACTTGTATTATATTACCTCCCCTTGAACTCTTTATTATTGTTTTCCGTCTTCCCTTATTTCGGAAAGACGAAACCTCGTGCTTGTTATAAGTTGATACACAGATAGTACTAGATATACCCCAAAGGCCAATCATATTACTTGATGATTATTTTCCGTAATTAAGTGCATACCATATATGATATATTTGTGTGTTAGAAACTTTGAGGATTGAATAACATGATTAAATAAATTATGGAATATTTTCTTAGACGTATAGCCTTAGGTAATAGATGGGTAAATTCTAAGTTGGGTAGAAACTGCATTGTTAAATTTGAGGTGAATTCTTTTATATTGTGATCAAGTGAGATTAGATAGAGAAACCCTACCCTATTTTAATTTTGAGGACGAAATTATTTTAAGTTGGGTAAATTGTAAACCCCCTCACCCAAAATTAGACCTACTTGGCATAGATAGAGAAATTAGGACTAGTTTGTATCCAATTGGAAATAGGACACAGTATTTTATTTAATTATACAATAATTAAATCACTTAGTGCACCTTACCGTTGCTTCGATAATTGGAGTACCTCACTAGCCATTGCCTTCCTACAAATTTTATACCCTTGTCCTAGACATGCCCACCTTCTATTCTGACCTCGGTGTAACTTATAGTTATGCTCTCTTGTGCTACATTTTAGTCGCACAATATTCGTCGCAAACGTTTGTATTTGTATTTAATTCTAAATAAATTCATCTTTGTATCCTTGTACGTTCCAATTGAATTTGGAGACACAATTTTGACCCGTTTCGTACAACCCAATTTATGATAATATTCTATCCTGAGTACCCTATGTTCATGACACTTGTGTCCCACTTAATTTTATCTCTATGTACTTCTAATTAATTCAAGAACACCTTGCGTATTAATTTTAATTAACTTAATCCAATTTTTATCTTTGTGCAATTTTTTAATTGTTTGGAACTTTTATGCAAAAGTGCATTAAGGTGTCCACCTCGTAGGATACGACACGTGAATAAATCCATTTCTTCTTTGTGTGGATTTTTTTATAATTTTTGGGAGTGTGTAACTCAACATCAACCTCCTTGAACATGGCCCTCAAAACCTTGAACCAATGCAACCCTAGCAATTTTATTTAAATTCATTTTTAATCCTAGCCCTCCAATACCTACACAAGAATCCAAGGCCTTATTCCAAGTGTTGACCAAGTCAAATATTTTTAGGTCAACCCAACCCAATGTGTATAAATATTCTTTACTTTTTCTTTTCCTTTTTTTTTCTATTCCCTAAAACTAAAAGCTCAGCCGACTTTCTCCTTCTCCTTTACTATTCACCCATCATCAACCCCTCGACCGGATCCTCCTACCGCCTTCGGCCAAGCATATTCGCCGTGGCTACACTCCCCACTACCAGCTGCCACGACCCCCGTTCCCGCTGCATCCCCGCTGAACCTCGCCGAGCCACCTCGTCGACCGGAACCGCTACCATCTTGACAACCTCCCTCACCCGCCTTCATCCTCCCGCTGCACCCAGAAGCCGCTAGAGCCCCGTCGGATGAACCCCCGAGCCGGAGTAGCCTCTCCTCCGCTGTACCCAGCCGCAACTGCCTGCTCGACTCTGGTGATCCCCCACAGCGCCTACGCCTCGACCCGGCCTGCTCACTTCCCCGAGGCCACGACCCTCGACCTCACCCGCTCGTCCCCGACTCCTCACTGCTGGCCTCCTCTACTGCATAACCGACCGCCTTCTCCCCATGCCTCGTCTCTGGCATGTACCTCTCCATCCCGAGCACACAGCCATTACCCGAGCCACGCACCTGCCGGACCCCGGTTAAAGTAGTCTCGTCCCTGACTTCCTCCTCCACCCTGTTGTCGGACTGAACGACTATCCCGCGGTCACCCCCGTGGAGACACAATCTTGACCCGTTTTGTATAACCCAATTTATGAGAATATTCTATCCTGAGTCCCCTATGTCCATGACACTTATGTCCCAGCTAATTTTATCCCCATGTACTTCTAATTAATTCAAGAACACCTTGCGCATTAATTTTAATTAACTTAATCTAATATTCATCTTTGTACAATTTTTCAATTGTTGGGCACTTTTATGCAAAAGTGCATTAAGGTGTCCATCCAGTAGGACACGACATGCGAATAAACCCATTTCTTCTTTGTGTGAATTTTTTCATAATTTTTGGGAGTGTGTAACTCAACATCAACCTCCTTGAACCATGGCCCTCAAAATCTTGAACCAATGCAACCTAGCAATTTTATTTAAATTTATTTTTAATCCTAGCCCTCCAATACCTACACAAGAATCCAAGGCCTTTTTCCATGTGTTGACCAAGTCAAATATCTTTAGGTCAACCTAACCCCATGTGTATAAATATTCTTTACTTTTCCTTTTCCTTTTTTTTATATTCCTTAAAACTAAGAGCTCAGACGACTTTCTCCTACTCCCTTACTGTTCACCCATCATCAACCCCTCGACCGGATCCTCCCACCGCCTTCGTCCAAGCATATCTACCGCGGCTGCACTCCCCACCACCAGATGCAACGACCCCCGTTTCCGCTGCATCCTCGCTGAACCTCGTCGAGCCACCTCGTTGACCGGAACCGCTACCATCTCGACGACCTCCCTCACCCGATTTCATCCTCCCGCTGCACCCAGAAGCCGCCGAAGCCCCGCCAGACGAACCCCCTCACCGGAGTAGCCTCTTCTCCGCTTTACCCAGCCGCAACTGCCTGCTCGACTCCGATGATCCCCCACAGCGCCCTCGACTCAACCTGGCCTGCTCACTTTCCCACGGCCATGACCCTCGACCTCACCCGCTCGTCCCCAACTCCTCACCGATGGCCTCCTCCACTGCACAACCAACCACCTTCTCCACACGCATCATCTCCGGCTTGCAACTCTCCATCCCGAGCACACAGCCATCACCCGAGCCACGCACCTGCCGGACCCCGGTTACAGCAGTCTCATCCCGGACTACCTACTCCACCCTGCTGCTGGACTGAACGACTACCCCGCGGTCACCCCCATTCCTCCAGTCGATCCCAACCGTCGACTCAACTCCGGTCAACCACCATTAACACCACCACCATTAAAGCCCGACTTCCCTGATCACCACCACCGTTCACCTCTCCTTCCATCCACCGTCTTTTACCCTCGACCAGCGGTTGAACCCGCTGTAATCGACACCTTCCTCGACCAGACCCGCCATCAACCCGGCTCGACCTTATCTCCTCCTCCCCTCGGCTGAACCACCACCACTCCGTTCTCCCCTCGATAGCATCCCTCCCCTTGAGCCAGCACCTTCACCATTACCATCGTTGTCATCGTCATCGTCAAGCCTATCTCGTGCACGTGCACATGTTCGAACCTGTCCCCACTCCTTTATTTTATGTGATTGTGTGTATATGTGTATATATTTAGGTATCCCATTAGTATATGATAATTTATATAATTGGTATATATACGTATAGTATATGTATTCCCTAGTATATGTTTAATATAAATATATAATATAAATTCAATTAGTGTAGAAACACATATATATATATTGTATATGTATTTAATTGGTGTACATATATATTATAAGTATTAATGATATATGCTAGATAATAATATGTAGATTTATATATATGAACTTGGTGACCGGAGTGTAAATACGGATACCCCGTAGTTGCACTGACCTGGGACCATAAGAAGTGTTAGAAGACTGCCATTATGTACACTGACGTGCTGCGGGCCTGTATCATTTTGACTGTCTATTTTGTACAGCAATTACAAACGTGACACCCGCGTAATTAGACACCCAATTGACCGTGTTAGTTGACCAGTGTCACACCTAGCGTACCCTCGAGTCCAGTGTATATATAGTTGTGTATGTGCTAGTATAATGACTGATATTGTATTGTATTATATTATATGTATATAGGACCCATTGGATTATTCTGCGCGACTTCCGGAGCAGATTATTGGTACTTCGCAGCTTTCTTGCTAGGCAAGTATACTTGGCCATTGTATTGTTATTCATATTCCATATGTTGCATGCATCTTTATTTTCTGTCATTAGTTCATATATTTTAACTGCTATATAAAATGCACGCCCAAGGAAACTTGGGTGCAACGATGGTGTTGTCGTGATTTATTTTTATTATGTATATGCATTGACCTTATTTATGAGGCCGCCCCAATATAATGAAGCATCATTAGGTTTCATTAGCCATGACACATTTCTTACACGAGTGTGAGTCTCATTTAGATCACGAACTTGCGTGCAGGATTTGGCCTCCTGTACGTGTGGGCCGTGCGTTAGGGATAACTATTGTTAGAAACTTTGCATGCTTGTAGACTTGGCAGTTATTAGAGGTATTATTGTGTCATGGATGTGACATGCTTAGAGCATGGGGTGGGAAGAACAACAAGTAAGGCTTTTGGGCTCCTTTGCACTTTCTTTTTGTTCGCCTGGACGCTCCGCCGGAGCAACGGGTGGTGATGACCCCATATATTACTGGCGGCCTCTGCCGTTCAAAAGATGACATGCTTTTAGGCCCTTGAATCTCCAAGAGAATCATGCCAATCCAATTTTGGCCAAATAGCCCACGTGTTGGAAAGTTGTTCTCAAACTGCATTCACATAGATGGTTAGGCGACCCATTGGATATTTATTTCAGTACTTTATTGGCATGCTTCTATGTATCTTGTTATGTCACTCTGAGGACATGGTCCCTTTCCAGGTGTAGATGTTCATGAGTATTCGCAAGTGCGCAGATCCGGACTGGTTACTTATATTTTGAGGAGGTCTTCTTTTCGAGCCCCGTGGTTGTTAGTTGTTGTACTTATATTGTGTTTATTTTATATTCTAGTTCGACAGTGGATTTGTTTCCATCCAACTGTCATCTTTAGATACTTCAAATTAAGATCTAGTTATATAGATATTTGTTATTTATTTATTTATTTGATTTTATGTGGATGAGATTTAGATTAGGCCCTGTGACTTGTGATAGTTTATACCACTTTGTGAATTATTGTTCATTATATAGTGTACGCATGTGTTATGGTTTCCATATATTGGAGTTGCCATCTACATGCGGCTGGCATGCTTACGTGTCCTGGTCTTATGTATTTTGGGACTGGAGCGTGACAATATAAATATTTGTAGTGGATAATACTATGTAATATATTAAGGTGCTATATTTTTATATATTAAACGTATTTTGGTAATTCACTGCCTTTTGTACCCTAACCTACTAGGCCATGTGTTATTGCTACACGAGATTTGGAGACTTGAACATGTGTTAGTGTTAGTTGACTGTCTTGTTATGCACAATATTTGAGGACATGACACCTGTGCGTTTAGATATGGATACTTGACCCTGCTAGTTGACTAGTTATCACCCTTGCATAGTTTTCGAGTGCAGTGTAATTATGTTTACATGTGTGCTAGTGTAATGACTGCTGTTATTGTATTATATTATACAAATATAGGACCATTGGATCGTTCTGCGAGACTTAGGGAGAAGGATATTGGTATTGCCAATAGTACCACAGGCGAGTACATTCTCTGATAATTTTTATTATTTGATAATTTCTATAATTCAAGTACTTAGAAATGTTACATCTGATTCTTGATACTGTGGTACACAGACTAGTATATAGATTGTATCTTCAGTCATAAGATGTTATATTGGTTATCGTATTGACATTATACACGATATGTAGAAGCATGAAATACGCTGGAGAATTGTACACGTATTATACAGTCAAAACCCCCAACATACATGAAGTTCGCATAAAACAGAGCTTCAAGGCTGTGTGGCGTAAAATATGGCTTCAGAGCTATACGCGTAAAACAGAGCTTCAAGGCTGTTTTTAGAGCTTCAGAAAAGTCCGCGTAAAACAGAGCTTTAAGGCTGTGTGGCGTAAAATATGGCTTCAGAGCTATACACGTAAAACAGAGCTTCAAGGCTGTTTTTAGAGCTTCAGAACTGTCCGCATAAAACAGAGCTTCAGAGCTGTTTAGCGTAAAGTAGAGCTTCAGAGCTATCCGCATAAAACAGAGCTTCAGAGCTGTTTGGCGTAAAGTAGAGCTTCAGAGCTGTCCGCGTAAAACAGGGCTTCAGAGCTGTTTGGCATAAATTAGAGCATCAGAGCTGTCCGCGTAAAGCAGTGCTTCAAGACTGTTCTGCGTAAAATATTGCTTTACCCTCCTGCATAAAGTTTAAAATACGTTTGTTTTTAATGCAACGTAAAGTTGTACGAGGAACTCTTCGTATTCCTCGGATGAATTTGTCAGACAAATCACTGAACCTGACTTCTGACAAAAGTACTACACGATGATCGAGAGGACGACTATGATGATGATTTTGCATAGAGATCAAAGTCGTCGTTTATTGACATATTCTTGATACAAGTCATTTTTACGCATTCAAAGAATACGCTGCCTATTCTACGTGGGCAGAAATGAGTTTTACGCTCAAGATAAAGACAAAATCAGAGGCCACGTCAAAAGCTGTTTCTCGTACACAGCTTAAGGCATATCTCTGCATTTAATGCACGAAATGGAGGCATATCTCTGCATTTAATGCACGAGATTTTGTTCTATTTTTAAATTTTGTCATGACTGGGAAAGCTAAAACTGTAGCTAATACGCTCACATCACCATACTTGTATTTTATGCCAACCAGGCTATTTTTAACTATAGGAGTATACCGTATGCTATCTCCTCGAAATACGCTAACTCGACTAATTTGCAAAGGTACGTGATAAGGCTATTTAGCCCAGAATACGCTCAAGACCTCAGTCGTGACGGATAATTGGCTATTTTATGCTGGTTATCTATTTCATCAAGTTTTACGCAGAGTTTGGTCTTTTACGCCAATAAGACAATTATTTGGCTTTTTACACCAACAAGACAGTTATTTGGCTTTTTACGCCAACAAGACAGTTATTTGGCTTTTACGCCATCCATCTTTACGCAAGGTGCAATTACCTATATGGCTTGCATGCCATGATCTTCGAGAAGCAGTTATACGCGTTACCTTATAAAGGGACATTGGTCATACGCAGATTCAGAAGACTATGGGAACGTGGGTAGCAGTTATCATAACCGCAGTGTAAAAGAAGTCTTCTTCTTCACAGTTTGGTCTTTTACCCTACAAGACAGTTATTTGGCTTTTACGCCAACCATCTTTACGCAAGGGCAGTTACCTACGTGGCTTGCATACCGTGATCTTCGAGAAGCAGTTATACGCGTTACCTCATGAAGGGACATGTGTCATACGCATATTCAGAAGATAATTGGAACGTGGGGAGCAGTTATCATAACCGCAGCGTAAAAGATGCAACTTTCTTCACAGTTTGACCTTCTACGCCAACTGGACAGTTATTGGATTGATCTCTATAAATAGAGACCCGTGGTCACAGGGTAGAGGCAGGACGACAAGGCAAAATCAAAGATCAGAGAGAAAAGGGAGCACTGACAGAGAGTTTTGGTTGACAACTTTGGCAACAGGAATTCGATCCTACTTGCAACTCTTGAAGCTTCTTCTACAGCACTTCTTCATCATCGTGTGATCCAAGGAACAAAGTGATTGACCGCAGATCAGACTTCTATAGCAATACTTCCCCAGAATTATTTTATTGTACTTAACATCCTCATATAGGATTAATTGTACTCTTTTTCTTGTTTGTGAACAAAAAGGTTTCGTATAAACTCTCTTCTTTGTTTATCATCAAACAAAAATGGCGACTCTGCTAGGGACAACTTTCTCCTCTGACGAGAAAGCAATTGCTCAACACGATGTTGTATCCATCGGATCGACGAAGAAGACTTTTGTCATCCAGTTTGACTAATCTGCCTATGAAGATATGCTTCGTGCAGGGGGTAGCTCTCATTCCTCCTCTGTCCAGAAAAACAGGAAGTTGCGTAAAGTGTGGATGCCTAAGACGTCCTCTACCCTTCCTGCAAGCTCTCACTCACTGATCAACAAGGTTGTGACGACACAGCCGACCCGCCCTGTGCTTAAAAATTTGTCTCCCGTCTGTGATGAGGTAGACAAGACTTCTAGCAATGCCTCAGTGCCAATCCAGAAGTCTCAGACATGCCCTGTGCGTAAAAATTTGTCTTCTATTTGTAACGTGGTAGACAATACTTCTGGCAATGCCCAGTGCCAATCCAGAAGTCTCAGACGCGCCCTGCGCGTAAACCTTCGTCTCCCGTCTGTGATGTGGCAGACAAAAATTTTGACAGAGCCTCAGTGCCAATTCGAAAATTTCAAGCACGTCCTACGCGTAAAATTACATCTCTCATCTATGATGAGCCAGATGTACCCTTTGATCACATCAAAGGAAAACAATCGGCGAATCTTTCAACCTCTAAGCTTTTATGCTCACAAAAGAAGAAAGTTCTCACTTTACAGATTACGCGGACTTTCCCTGTTTTATGTGAACCTATGCAAATATCTAAATTACGCCCGGATAGGTCTGTCCGCGTAAGGAAGACTCTTTTTACGGGAATATATGCTTCTTAGATAGATAATGGATCATATGCTACTCATATGGGTGAACTGCTGTATTCCTATGGCAGAGAAAGGGTTATGATTCCTAATCTCCACCTTCCTACTGACGTAAAAAGGCAGAATAAGCCTTCTTCTTCTTCTTCTTCTGGTAATTCCCCTGATTTGCGTTATTTTTTGATACAGAAACGCAAAGACAGGGGATCTCCTAATACGTCTATTACAACTCCTAGAGAACATTGTTGTAATAGTCATAAGGTTGTAATTAACCGTTGCTGTTCTAAAGCAAAACGGTTAGTTTTCGACCGATTGAACTACTCTTTGTCATTACAGGAAGAAGAACCAGACAACGACATGTCTAGGGGTAGTCTCCCTCGACAAAACAGAGCAGCATCCAAAGCTGGGGGTAGAATTCCCTCTGAGTCCGAAGATAATGCAACTATGACCATCTTCCCTGAGGACCGTACGACTCAGGTATCGGAAGCCCGAAAGCCAAAGGGGACTTTCTCCTTCAATGATGATGACATCATTGAAATGTTGAATATATTGATGAAGGAAAATAAACTTCGGCTACCCAACATCAGATGCCCAGAAATGGCTGGCAAGTTCGATGACCCAGAATATTGTCTCTTTTATCGGTACATTCATCACCCCACAAAGGCATGCTATGTACTGAAAAGAAAAATCCAGGAGTTGATCGATGCCAAAGTCATTACTTTGTACTTATAAACGAGAAGACGGTCACTGCAAATTGATCTCACTCCAACTTGGCAATTTTTTCCCTCAAGAAGTACCGGATGATGAGTCCCTAAAATCTCCCCAGCGAAACAACCTTCAGGTCTATCCCCACACAACAAATCACTCCCCAGTGAATTTTTTCGGACATGGGTTCACGTCCATATTACCTCTGAACTGTTGTCCAAATATTTTTTCCCCAGCTGAGTTTGCCATGTCCAAGTGACCTCTGAGCAAACCTCCCAGGTTGTTGCTATCGATCAGTTCACGTCCATATTAACTCTGAACTACGTCTCTCCACTTTCTCCAGCAGAGTAAATCTATCACCACAAGATTGGTCACTTCTATTTTACCTCTGTCCTGTTTTTTTATCCCCACAGAGTCATATCTTACCACGTCTACATTACCTCTGAGTAAGATATTTTCAGAACTTTTTCATGACCATATCACCTATGAGTAAAGTTCTGCTCTTCGACTTTCTACTATCACGTTCGCATAACCCCTGATAGTGCTAGTTATTTCAGCTTATTATCTGTACTTAAGGGACGCCATGGGTAATAAGTCCACAACCCAGATGTATAAATCAACTCGTGGTTCTTCATCCCCACCAAGTGCCTATGTGCAATATTTTCTCCTTCGTTACAAAAAGATACCATCATCCGTATCCAAGAGTCCCGGATACGCAATGGATGATGGATCCCCAAAATCTCTCCAGTGGAGCAATCCTTAGTTCTACTCGCACACTTCCGCAGTGACTATTCAAACCAATCTCGTTAGACGCTAGCCATGCTCATATTGCCTCTAAGCTATCGTCCCCAGCGGAGCGATCCTTTGGTTTATCTTCATGTTCGGATAGACCACAATCAACAAATCACTCCTCAATTATTTTTTCAGACATTAGTTTACGTCCATATTACCTCTGAACTGCTGTCAAAATATTTCCCTCAGAGTTGTTCGGCTATCGATTATCATGTCCATATTACCTCTGATATCGGTTGTCATCTCAACTTAGCACCCGTACTTAACTCTAAGTACGCCAGTAGTGTTAGTTCCACAAAAACTGCCACGTCCATATTACCTCTGGCAGGGCTTGTCTTAAACTTATAACTTGCACTCTCGTGCACAAGAAGTAATAGGTCCAAAAAAAAACCCCTATGGGATGCCCGTAATAGAAACGAATAATTCAAGTCCACATTACCTCTCAATAGAAATATGTCTCTCCACTATCCACACAGAGTCATATTTTACAGCGTCCATATTACCTCTGGTAGGGCTTGTCTCAAACCTATTACTTGCACTAACGTGCGCAAAAAGTAGTGAGTCCACAAACACTGTCACGTCTATATTACCTCTGTCAGAACTTGTCTCAAACCTATTACTTGCACTAACGTATGCAAAAAAATAATGGGTCCACAAAAAATCCCCCAGCAGGATGTCTTTACTACCCACAAAACCTATCACGTCCATATTACCTCTGATAGGGCTTGTTTTGAACTTATTATTTGCACTCAATATGCGCAACAATTAATAGGTCTACCAAGGATCCCCCAGTGGGATATCCTCAACAAATACGGTATTGTACTACGTCCATGGCTCCTATCAAACGGCAAATTCCTGAAGAAGTATGATGCTTAATCTCCTTTGCTTAATGGAGTATGATAAAGATTTCATTCTGATGATACTACGTACAAAGGTTAGTTGAATCATATTCTATCAGGTTCATATGACCTCTAAATAGATATATTTAACTAATTTGAAACTTCAAAATCTATCATGTTCATATTACCTCTGATAGTGTTTTGTATACAAATTTAGTTGGATTATATTCTATCATGTTCATATTACCTCTGAATAGATATATTCAGCTAAACCAGTTACCGAAAGTATGTTATGTCCATATTACCTCTGATATCACTTTCATCTTAGCCTATCATTTATATTCTAAAGTGATGGGTCCATAAAATCAGAAAATGTATCTTCATTATCTCTGAGAAAATAAGGAGAAAAAAGTAAAAAGTAAAATGTACATCATTGGCGAGGAGCAGTAAATCGCGGATCTGTTGCGCCAAAGCAGCCATCCTTTCATTCCTGGAGTTTAAAATGTTGGTGCGAGCCAGTTCCAGCCTTGCTTCGTCATTTCTCAAGAGAGATAGTTCGGACAGAGAATCAACGAAACTTGCGTGGATGACACCCACATGTGTCAAGTTCTATTGAGCTGTATTCACTTGGCCCTCCAATACATCACAAACTAGCGATGCTTTGAGAAGCCTTTCCCTTTTTTGAGCAAGTTCAGCTTCCAATTCTCGAACCCTCACTTCATATCCCTCACATTCAGCACGGCACTGAGCTAGCTGAGGAATACTCTCCACTAATACTGCTTGCTCTTTCTCCATCTATTGTTGATGTTCCTGGATGGATTTGTTTAAAGTTTCTGTCTTCTGAGCAAATTCTGCAGTTAGTGAGTCATACTCAGCCTGAACCAAGTTATTGATGCTGC
The DNA here is from genome assembly GCA_036927795.1 of Iris macrosiphon. NCBI lineage: Eukaryota > Viridiplantae > Streptophyta > Magnoliopsida > Asparagales > Iridaceae > Iris > Iris macrosiphon. The sequence continues at coordinate 127,420,945 of JAYESA010000005.1, forward strand.
CTCGGGATAGTTGCAAATATTCGTTAATGGGTTGTTCTAAACCATTAACCATTTATTCTAGCACATTAGCTCTTTCAGCGTCATTAAAATTTCTGATCTGCGCTATAGTAAGCTTGGAGGACGTCTTCAAAGCATCAAAGCCTAGATTCTTCTCCAGCACCATGGATATTAATTCTTTTAAAGTGAGGTAGAATATGCTAGTGTATTGTTCAACTAGCATAGCAAAGCTCGAATGGACGCTGGGAGTGGCCGCAATATCCGTAAATCTCCTATCTGGAATGACTGCAGAGGATGTTGCCACAGTCGTTGTTTCAACAGATGGCACGACAAAAGAAGAGACACCAATAACAGTTGAAGTTGCTGGCATGCTCGACGAAGGAGGCACAGTCGAGACTGTGGGATCATCCACCTCTGATATGATTTCAACTGCTGCTGACAGGATTATATCTTACTATGTTGCGGATGAAAGATCAATGGCTTCAAGGTATGCTACTTCGATGGTGGTCACCATCGTTTCATTAGCTGGATCCACAACAAAATTAGAGGTTTTTTCAGCTCCACCCTCCCCAGAAATGTCTTTGCCTGAAAATAAGATAAGAGAAAGTTAATATCAATTTGATGTTAAATTTTCCTGAAAAAAGCTTGAAGACAATATTTACCCATAGCCGATAGTATGTATATTACGTCTGTAGCCTGTATAGCTAAATTATTTCTTAATGATGCTAAACAAGCTGTCATACCTGGAGAGGAGGGTACACCAACAGACGCCTGAGGTTCGTCATCCCAGTCATCACCCAGATCTACTCGAGGTTCATCGGGTGGAATCTCGCTTAAAATACTTATAGATGAAGGAGGAGCTAGTCCCATTATTTGTCTTATAAAAGGTACATGGATTATTAGCAAGCTCGGCCTCGAAGGCGATAAATAAGCATCACCATTAATGGTGGCAAATGTAATCGCGGCAACAGTCGCTGGCAAAGAATCTCCAGCACTTTCAGCTGGAACTGTGAAGGCTCCTTCTTTAAAAGTCGAAGGATCCCTAATCAAAGAATCACCCCTAACAGGAAAAATAATAGGTTCACTCCTGGAAGAGGCCCCCCCGGGTGGAAGTCTTTTTAGGACCCCCGGTAGTCTGCTTCTTCTTACAAGGGGAAGGCTCTTTCTGAGTAGAAGCCTTTCTTTATTGGAAATAATAAGAGGCTCTGTCAGGGGAGCTATTATGCCTCTCGGTAATATCAACAAATAATCATCTGCACCAATAGTTTCATCACCTTCATCAGAGGAGACAGATGGTATCTCCTCTCTTCCAGTAGACTTATAGGAGGGCATTCTGAAACTTTCATGTACATCAAAATCATGATGGAAGGTATTGATAGACACATAAAATTGTGCGTATGAATGAAGAATACGCAACTCCATAGAGAGAGAGGTCACGAGAACAACAAAGGTTGCTCCAGTATAACCCATAATAAAATAACGCCATCCTCTAGCTCCATCAGTAAGCCCACCTTTGAATTTAAAGCTGGTGATGGGATTTCTCACGTGCAACTGATCATAACCAAATTGCCTGGTGAAACGGCTAGGCAGATAAGGTTTCAAGTAGCAGTGGTCCTCACTTCTATACAGCAGGTGGAAAGGTCTAATATAGACCAACTAGTAAAAGGCTTCAGGAGAAAGAATAGTCTTCCCCTGACCTATATCATGGAGTTTAGTCCCCTGCTGATTGATATGTACTGGGGGAACGGTGCAGAAGAATTTCCAACTATGGGCAAAATTTAGTGCTAGTCGACAATCTATGACTCTAGTCACATTCCAAAAAGAATTCTTGTAATTCAACAAGAAGTTATTGCCCGAACCACTGGCAGATCCGGGAGACATCACTCTGGTGTTGTGAAGGATTAACCATCCCATCAGATATAAGAATGGTAATTCCACTCTGGGATATCCTTCGCGCTGTATAGTATCGGCCAGCAGCCCATCAGTAATAGCCCTCAGGCCAGCTTGTATCCTGCATACCATGGCAGGGAGTAGGCCCAATCTTGCCCCAAATACCAAATACACTGCGGGCCAGAGGGTATTGCGATGATTATGATCTGCCGACGCAATGCCAAGCACCACCCATCGGCGTAACCAAATAGAAAAAAAGCCAGCCAGTTGAGCTTCTTTTGACAGAGGCTTTCGGCAATGCCTCATATAACTGTAGGATTTGGTTCCTGCAGGATAACCCCCCATCTCCTCATTAAGAACACAATTTGGAGCCTCGGCATCTTCAATAAGATCATCGATTGTGTTGGCATTAAGAATGCTCAGGGGGTTCAAAGGTTTGTCTTTACTATCTACAACCTTATCCTGCTTGGCATTTCTAGCCTGATGGAAGAAGAGGTAGGATACCCATTTGTTAATATAGGCTAAATCAGAAGGCTCTCTGTAGAAGGTGGTGCATGCAAGATAGTGGCTCATCAGTTCTTGGTATACTGCCACTACCCGAGGGTTGGTATCCTTCAACTCTCTATTGGTGGGGACGTATTCTTCATAAGGAATGTCTTCCATTGGCAGCTTTGAGATATCTGCCATCTCATGGAGTGCTAGGCCCAACTCACCAATCGGAGTGGTGAAAGTCCCAGTTAACGAGTTATATCGCTCCATCAAAGTTAAGAACAAATTGGTGTTGATCGGCAGCCCTACACTAGTAGCACTCACAGCCTCAAATAAGTTAATACCCTCTAACTCCACTTGAAAGTGCTTCAGGGCCTATGCAGTTAAATTGGCCGATCGAAGATTGTGGGGGTTAAGCCATCCACTTGTGCGAGGGTTAACCTTGGGATATACTCCTCCCAGCCTCATGAATTCATTGCAGAAAGTTGCCATTTGAAATGGCTGAATCAAAGAGGAGTCTTTACTTGGGACGCTGCCTGGTAATAAGCCTTTGAAGGGCATAATAGGGCCTGAGGGACCACTTATAAAGGATCCTTGGTTTAATCCTTTCTTATAAATGATCTTCTCTGGCTGTCCATGAAGATCAGGAGTCAGAGTCCATGCCATCCTTCTGGGATGTGTGGCATGGAAGAATGCAGAAATAGGATAATCTCTGGACATCTTTGGTAGGTACATAACCTTGCCCTCAGCAGAAAATACCCAATCTTCCTTCTTGGACTTTGTCTGGGATTGCTTATCAATAATATCCCTAAATAAGAAAGCTGGTTTCTTATACTCGGTTCCATCTATGTATGTCAAGGGTTCCCCACTGATCATACTCAGCAACATTCTATCTCCTTGGGCCGAGATCGAAGTTTCCCTTTTTTGAGGATACTCGTTTCCAGAGACGGGAAAAGTCATATGGGACAAGTCCTCCAAGTAGTTGGAATTCAACATTCCAGCAGCAGAGCCCATTACTTCAGCCAAATGGGGGATCTGTAGGTCTACTAAAAAAAAAAGAGAATAAGTCAGTTTTATGCTGGAATTTAATTTCAGCACGTAAAACGTAAGGTGCTACATTCTTGCAGTATACGCCAAATTTTGACAGTCTGATTTTTTATGCCAGATTGCAAAAATTTGAGTTTTACGCTAGAATTTTCTTTCAGTGCGTAAAACGCAAGGTTTGCAGTATACGCCAAAATCTAACAGTCTGAGTTTTTATGCCAGATTGCAAAATATGGAGTTTTACGCTGGAATTTATTTTCAGTGCGTAAAACGCAAGGTTTGCAGTATACGCCAAAATCTAACAGTCTGGGTTTTTACACCAGATTGCAAAATATGGAGTTTTATGCTGGAATTTATTTTTAGTGCGTAAAACGCAAGGTTTGCAGTAGACGCCAAAATCTTAACAGTCTGAGTTTTTACGCTAGATTGCCAAATATGGAGTTTTACGCTGACACATTATGTGGGCGTATTTGCACATACACGTATAATGTGTGCGAAGGGATTTTATTTCTCTCAAAGTTTCACCTGTGATGCCCGGTGCATAGCTAGACGGCGGATCACTTTGTTCAGAACGAGGCTCGCTTGGCCTAGTAGGAGTTGCTCGTGCTTGAGCAGAGGAGCGAGATTATGAAGCGGCTTTCTTTTCCTTAGCGGTGGAGGTCTATTTTGGTGCCATGGCAAATCTGAGTTCTTTTTCAGAAAGAGACGAAGGGTTTTTCAGAAAGAGATAAAAGATTTTTCTCTCTCACGACCTAGGTCTATTTATAGAGTTCAAATAACTCTTTGAATCCTTAACCAAATCCGATCTTATCATAATCAGTTATGATTCGGGACCGAGTCAGCAGATAATTTGAAAAGGAAGACTGATAGTCATGCCGCATAAAGGATCCATCAGAAGCTACGGATCTATAATTTTACGCTCAGAAGCTACGGATCTACGATTTTACGCTCAGAAGCTACGGATCTATGATTTTATGCTCAGAAGCTACGGATCTACGATTTTACGCTCAAAAGCTAAAGATCTATGATTTTACGCTCAGATGCTATAGATCTATAATTTTACGATCAGAAGCTACGGATCTACAATTTTACGCTCAGAAGCTACGGATCTATGATTTTAAGCTCAGATTTTACAGATCTATGATTTTACGCTCAGAAGCTACGGATCTATGATTTTACGCTCAAATGCTACAGATCTATAATTTTACGCTCAGAAGCTACGGATCTATGATTTTATACTCCGATGCTACAGATCTATGATTTTTATGCTCAAATGCTACGAATCTATTAGCAGAATACACGTATATATTGATAATTTGGGTTTTACGCTTGAAAAAGCCAGTCACAAGAGTTTACGCAGGAAATGCTCTTCTTATCAGCGTTTTATCTTCTTTTTCATTTGAAAGGACTTCATCAGACGAAGGGCCAAGGACTTCCATGAAAATGTCTGTCTTCATTGGAAATGACTTTTTCTTCCTTGGCCATTGATAGTTCATTCAAAGTCTAGCCAGAATCTTTTACATCTAGTTCAGGGATGGCTTGTTCGGCGGACATTTCTTGCCTTATCTCGAGAATCTTTAGAGAAGCCATTTTTTGAAGATGATGTTTGGAGCAGTCAGACTGTTCTTCGTATCTATAAAGGAAAAATGATGATTCAAAATTCTCTGTGACTCCTCGTCAAAACAATATGATGATTGAATTTTCAAAGACAATTTTATGCTAAAAGATTTTTTATGCCTCTTTCTTTAAAGCGTAAAAGTTAGAACGTGACTGGAGGCATATTTGTCAGAGTCAGCATAAAATTACTCAAGCGTGTTGAAGCTGCGTATTACCAGACTTTCTCACAGCAATATGGCAAATCAATAGTGTGTAAAAGAAGACGAGTTTATTAATCATGATTACATATGATGGAAATCTATTTTTTTAATTAAATATTCAAGATCACGATTACATATGACGGGAATCTATTACGCTAGGTTCTCATCTGATGGAGATCTTCATTTCTTCTTCTACAGCACTTCTTCGGTCGGGTGCCAAGAAAATGGTGAATGGAGGGAGGATACAAAACTGGGCTTGTTTAAATTATTCAAACCCACCCCCATACGTCACCGGCGGCCATGCTTAAAATTATGTTAGGGATTCAGACCCAACACAATACTGGAAGACACGGCCAAGCTGTACCCCAGGGTCCAGCTTTATAATAGGGAAAATACAACTAGCAAGCTGTGTGCTCTAATGCGACCCTTCCTCTCTCTTTGACGAATCGCCATATAAAATTGCTGATTATCTCGAGCAAAGGAAGCTATGATATCCTTCCATGGTCCATCATTGTAGAGAATATTTGCTCGAAGATGCCTCTTTTTACGGCTTCTTACATGCTAGAAGAGCATAATCTTCTTCTTTCTCAGTTCAGTCCAATGAATCTCAGCAGCCATCTTGGTGGTGAAGGAAGTATGGAAAACCAAGTTTACTTGCTTGCCCTTATATAGGCAGAAGGGAACATACAAATCCCAACAAACTTCTTAAATATTGCTGAAAAATTAGCCTCGAAGAACGAGTCAAATTTGACCATTTCATGCTTTATTCAAAGTATTTCAAATTACGAGGAATTTGAAAACTTTGAAGGGGGTCTTGTAGAAGCATGAAATACGCTGGGAATTATACGCATATTATATAGTCAAAACCCCCAACATACATGAAGTCTGCATAAAACAGAGCTTCAAGGCTGTGTGGCATAAAATATGGCTTCAGAGCTATACGCGTAAAACAGAGCTTCAAGGCTGTTTTTAGAGCTTCAAAAAAGTTCGTATAAAATAGAGCTTCAAGGCTGTGTGGCGTAAAATATGGCTTCAAAGCTATACGTGTAAAACAGAGCTTCAAGGCTGTTTTTAGAGCTTCAGAACTGTCCGCGTAAAACAGAGATTTAGAGCTGTTTGGCGTAAAGTAGAGCTTCAGAGATGTCCGCGTAAAACAGGGATTCAGAGTTGTTTGGCATAAAGTAGAGCGTCAGAGCTGTCCGCGTAAAGCAGTGCTTCAAGACCATTCTGCGTAACACGTTGCTTTACCCTCCTGCGTAAAGTTTAAAATACGTTTGTTTTTAATGCAGCGTAAAGTTGTACGAGGAACTCTTCGTATTCCTCGGATGAATTTGTCAGACAAATCAGTGAACCTGACTTCTGACAAAAAGTACTGCACGATGATCGAGAGGACGGCTGTGATGATGATTTTGCACAGAGACCCAGGTTGTCGTTTAGTGACATATTCTTGATACAAGTCATTTTTACGTATTCAAAGAATACGCTTCCTATTCTACGTGGGCAGAAATAAGTTTTACGCTCAAGATAAAGACAAAATCAGAGGCCACGTCAAAAGCTATTTTTCGTACAAAGCTCGAGGCATATCTCTGCATTTAATGCACGAGATAGAGGCATATCTCTGCATTTAATGCACGAGATTTTGTTCTATTTTTAAATTTTGTCATGATTGGGAAAGCTAAAACTGTGGCTAATACGCTCACATTACCATCCTTGCATTTTATGCCAACCAGGCTATTTTCAATTATAGGAGTACGCCGTATGATATCTCCTCAAAATACGCCAACTCGGCTATATTTGCAAAGGTACGTGATAAGGCTATTTAGCCCAGTATACGCTCAAGACCTCAGCCGTGACGGATAATTGACTATTTTACGCTGGTTATCTATTTCATCAAGTTTTACGCAGAGTTTGGTCTTTTACGCCAACAAGACAGTTATTTGGCATTTTATGCCAATAAGACAGTTATTTGGCTTTTGCACCAACAAGACAGTTATTTGGCTTTTACGCCATCCATCTTTACGCAAGGTGCAGTTACCTACGTGGCTTGCATGCCATGATATTCGAGAAGGAGTTATACGCGTTACCTTATAAAGGGACATGGGTCATACGCAGATTCAGAAAACTATGGGAACATGGATAGCATTTATTATAACCGCAACGTAAAAGAAGTCTTCTTCTTCACAGTTTGGTCTTTTACGCCTACAAGACAGTTATTTGGCTTTTACGTCAACCATCCTTATGCAGGGACAGTTACCTACGTGGCTTGCATGCCGTGATTTTCAAGAAGCAGTTATACGCGTTATCTCATGAAGGGACACATGTCATACGCATATTCAGAAGACAATTGGAATGTGGGGAGCAGTTATCATAACCGCAGCATAAAAGATGCAACTTTCTTCACAGTTTGGCCTTTTACGCCAACTGGATAGTTATTGGATTGATCTCTATAAATAGAGACCCCTGGTCACAGGGTAGAGGCAGGACGACAAGGCAAAATCAAAGATCAGAGAGAAAATAGAGCACTGACAGAGAGTTTTGGTTGACAACTTTGGCAACAGGAATTCGATCCTACTTGCAACTCTTGAAGCTTCTTCTACAGCACTTCTTCATCATTGTGTGGTCCAAGGAACAAAGTGATCGACCACAGATCAGACTTCTATAGCAATACTTCCCCAGAATCATTTTATTGTACTTAACATCCTCGTATAGGATTAATTGTACTCTTTTTCTTGTTTGTGAACAAAAAGGTTTCGTATAAACCCTCTTCTTTGTTTATCATCAAACACGATATTGATATTAGACATTGATATTAGATATTGTACATGATATATTAGACATTGATATTAGATATTGTACATGATATATTGGACATTGATCGTATATCGTAACGTGTCATGGTTGGATCCACTATACTAGTTGGGGGCGAGAAAATTGCTAGTGAAAAATGTGATCATAACCCTATCGTACAAGTTTAAATATTGTTAGTGTTAATCATACACCCCACGTATGATTAGCCAGGCCATATAGCTATTGTACAAGTTTCCAAGCTGATCACATTTCGAAACTACTATTTCAAACACTTAGAATAGTTATAGTTCTCCATTTCAGTTCACATACTACATCACCCCATATATTATATTATAGCTCTTTATCTTCATTTCATATATGCACTGACTATACCATATTGCTTATTGCCTGTTCTTTTTAATATTTGCCATTGCATCTATTTATTGTCTTCCCTCAATATATAGCATCATCTATTTATTTATTTATAGTCCTTGTCAATTAATTGGAACTGTTAATGGGTTGTACTTTGCTCCAATCCTGATTAGATATATTTTCTAGACTGCGACTTAGAGGACTGGTGGCCGACATATTATGGACCACAGGGAGAGTAGCTGCAGCCTTGGACCTTGTAGTTCAGATGTGATTCCGGGAGGTCTAGCCGGGATCACTAGTTATTCAGTTAGTTTCTTTTAGCAGTTTATGGTACCGGATTTATTTCCGGCATACTTTGAGACTTGGATGTTATTTTTGCAGTTAGATTATTTTTGTTGTTTAGACTTGTGTTGTATTTTATTTATTTTTTTCGATATCTTATCGTGCTTTAGTTATGTGATTGAGTAATTTTCATATTATATTGTGATATCTGTGTCTCCTTATGGAGTTGGATATTCGTATAAGATTAATTAGATAGTCTTGTGACCTAGACAGCGTTCTACCGCCGATGTTGCGGCATAGACTGGACGTACCCACGTACTCTTGCCCCTATATTGGGTGCGGGTCGTGACACTAAGGACGTTTGGGAGTCTCTTAAAAAATACTAAAAGTTTGATGAGAAAAGATCTAAGATTCACATTACAGACAAGTTCTACAAGATACAATTTGAGGATGAGAAGGTGATATTGCCTCAAGTCAAAGAGTTTCTCAAGTTACGTCAAACACTTGAGGATGATGGAATGTCTCTGGTTGACAAGTTCATTGGGGGGTATTGTCTCGAAGTTTTTTGCCTGGATGGAACAATTTTATTTCAGACATGTACCGAAAAAAGATAGAGATTGACCTAAAACTCCTACTGTACTGGGTTTATGACGAGTTGAGGGCTCAACTTAAGGTAGACACTCTATCCAAGAAGTTGGCCAAGGCCAATATGGCACATACTGGAGACTCCAAGGGAAAGTAGAAGGCTTCTTACTACAAGAAGAAGGACTTCAACCATCTGAAGGTGAAGTCGACTTCGTTCAAGCCAAAGCCCAAGTCAATTGTGTCACCATCACTTTTCCAGCTAGGGATAGTTTGGTAAATTGGCATGGATAAATAATTTTAGGAATAAATATTTAATTTGTAGGTTATAGAAATTATTTGATGATTGTATTAATTATTTAATTATTAGTGAGTTATAGATTAATAGTGACTTGTATTAATTATTTATTTAGAGGCTAGTCCAATAATTAGACTTATCGTAACAACTAGTGATCCTAGCTTGGATCCAAACTCTTTAGACCCATCCCCATTAATTAATTATAGAGTATTAGCTTAATTAGAATTAGTTAGAAGCTTTCCAGAATAGCCCTTCCCTAATCTTATTCATAATTGGATGGAGAAAAACAATTTGAACCATGCACATAACTTAAAAAGGGCGAAGGGGGTCGGCCACTATTAGATGGGGCTCTCCTCTCATTTGCATTCATTTAGATCTAGAAATTAGATCCCCAATTTTCCATCATTCTCTCCATTTAATTACTACTCAATTCACCTCCATTTCCTTCTCAAATTTATCAGTTTTGGAGCTTTGGAGCTTGGAGAAGCAATGAGCACAAGGAGGAGGAGCTTTGGAGCTAGAGATCGTGTCCGGAACGTATCTAATTATATTTTTATTGGGAATCCATCTTCCAATTGGTAATTTCTAAATTTTTCCTTCATTGTGGCTTCTTAATCATGCATTTGACCCCTAGGAATCACCCCATGTCATAGGACTACCTATAGGAACAATTTGTTGGCAATTTGGTTGAGTATTACGGTCTCCACATTCATAAAGTAGCTTTATTCTTAATTGCGAGGACGCAATTCTTTTAAGGTGGGTATATTGTAAGCCCCCTCATTTTTGAATACGGTTATTTAGGTATTTTTTTTAAAATTAAAATTATTTTTATTTAATTTAAATAGATTAGAGTAGTAATTCCTAAAACCTTCTTTTAGATATATGATCCTTTGCCATGGCTTTGATATTTTGAGTAATGCACGAGCTTTTTTCTTCAAAAAAAATTTATAATAATAATTTAATTGAGTCTAATATAGTTGGAACATGGATGTTGTATTTATTGGATCTACCCCATGCTCCAAAAATATTAAAGAACATCAAGAATTACGGTTACCGTAAAATTGTCTCCTTTTGACTAGAACTTGACCCAAACCCAACCCAAACACATGTAGGCATGTAGTGCACCCCAATTATTACCAAATAAATATATATTATATATATATATATATATTATATTTAAATTAATTTATTTCCATTTTTATATAAAGTTGTATAGGTGGCAACCTAGTTGGCAAATAACTACCTAACCACTTCCCTAACCAACCCAACAACCAAACTTTATCCAATCCTAACCATAACAACCAACCCCACCGTCCTATTTTGGCTAAGAGTAGCGTCCCCCCTTGGCCAAACCCCTCTAAAAATAGGATAACCCCCTCCTTTATATAAATTTATTTAAAAAGGCCCTATATATATATCAACTTACAAACAAACCCTATCCCTAACCATATCAAAACCCCTCCCTCATAGTTGGCCGCCCCTTTCCCCTCTCCCCCATGCATGGAACAACCCCCCCTTGCCTCTCTCACCCTCACAATATCATCTCCTTCACACAAAAAAATAGGAGGAGAAATTCTTCGACAAGAAGAAACCCATCTTCAAATCCTCCAACGGTTTCGGTAAATCTTAAACCCTTCTTTCTCAAATCCCATGGCATGATACTTGTAGTTTAAGTCAATTTACTGAATTAGACCCCTACTTTGCCATCTTATTCTTATATTAGAAAATATAGATTTTTCATGAAAGTTTGGTGATGATTTACTTGTCGGTAGAACTAGTTAAAGACTTTTTGATACGACGAATTGAGGGAATCTTATTGATTATTAAAACTAAATTAATTGGTATTTAATTCCTGGAAAATAATTATTTTAAAATTAATTCCCTGGTATTATAATGTCAAATATGAACCTATAACTAACGACCACTAGCCTAGTGTCACTACCACATGTTCCAGGAAAGGATATTTTAGTCATTTGGCAATTAATTAAATATTTTGGATGTTGAATATTTATTTATTGTATTATTTATTTATGGTTAGCATGTTAAATTTATTTTTGGACTTGTGTTAGTGGACTTAACTAGTTTAGTTTTGACTCATGGACCAACATTTAATTCTAGTTAGAATTGAGCCCAATAATTAGAAGCCCAATAATTAAGAGGATGATTAATTAAGTTAAATCATTTAAACTAGAACCTTCCCTGCTTAATTAATTTTTTCATGAGAGGCCCTAAGGGTTATTTTAGACTTTATATAGTATCTTGAGGGAGGGGGCAAGTGAGGCCTATATAAAGGGGATAGAAACTCTCTCTCTCTCTCTTTCTCTCTACATTTTTTATTCCAAATCTAGATCTAGAATTTTTCTCAACCAAATTCCATAAAATTGCTACCAAATTTCCACTTAATTCTTTCCTATATCACCATTGGAGACTAGTAGAGTAAGGATCTACAAGGAGGAAGCATGGATATACAAAGAGGAGCAATGATCTACAAGTTGAAGGCTCATTTTACCAATTTTAGAGGTTTTATTGGGAATCCATCTCCTAATAGGTACAATTCAGTTTTTTTCTCTTAATTTAGGCTCTAAATATGAGATTTAACCATGAGAAATCAACCCATATGCATAGGCTATCCTTAGGATTTGGTTTTGTGTTCATAGGAGGCCTATTGAGAAAGTTATAATATTTTTTATGTAAATTTTAGGAAAATTCCGAGATTAATATTTGTTGTGTGTCAATTGGTCCTATTGATCAATTTGGCATGTGCTTGTATGTTTGGGGCTAGTATCGTGTCCACAATTGGGTACGTATTGGTCGTATCTCAATAATTTGGTGATACGTGTTAATTTTGGGGTTTTTTCCTCCGACACGGGGCTTTGTGCATGTCATATTTTGACATGGACACATAGATTTATGTTTGACTCTTTGTATTATTCATAAATAATATATTAGACTTGCTCATATCCTTCGGGGTTCGTTTGGATGTGTGGTGGACTCGTATCGCAAGCGTATCCTAGATCTAGTAGGATACGGGATGAAACGCTCCATATGGTTGTGCAATTTAATTCTAGATCTATTTCTAAATTGTCCTTAGTCTTGGTGATGTATAATTATATGTATGTACATATATATATATATTATTTTGTATATATATTTATGTATTAGTGTGTCACAGATATATATATATCTAGGTGTTTTATATTTATGTTGCTATTTCTCTACATATGTATTAGCTTTTAAATATAGTAGTGTATTTATATATGTATTGTATATACTTATATATTGTTATATTTATATTTATATAATGTATGTTATATATTGTATATGTGTTTATATATACGTATACGTATGTGTATAGTTATATATATATGCTACTATGTATGGGTGTATATGTTACTATGTAGGTATATATTAATATGTAGATATTATGTACATATATATGTATGTGAGGAGTGGTGTATATATATATTTATTGTTGTAGTTATCTACATATTATATATATTATGTGGTATATATATATTATATATATTTTGTATATAATATATATATATATTAGTGGTAGGGGGGGCAGGAGCTATAGCGACAGCAACATGCATCGCAGAAGCAACAGTAGCAGCAACAGCCGCCATATCGACAGCAAGCGTCGCAGCAGCAACGTAGCAACAGCACAGTAGCAGCAGTTAGCGACAGCAATAGCGATAGCAGCAGCGTCCCAAAATAGCATCATAAGCATAGTATATAGTAGCAGTGACAGCAGTTAACGACGGCAGCAGAAAACCATCACTAAAACAGCAGGGTATCAGCAGTATCAGTCCCTTCAGCGACAACAGGCAGGGTTCTTTAGAGACAGTTCGGCAGTTTTTATAGTTTTTAGATATTCATATATATATAGATATATATGTATATATGTGGTAATTGATATATATGTAAATATGTTCCTAATTGCTATTTGTATTATAGTATACTATATATATATAGTGTAGCATATAATATTATTGGGTAAGTTAGTATATAATTGAAGTTTTAAGCAATTAACTTGTGATAACTGTTAGTGTTTAGTTGAGTATTTATTGGGTTATACTCTTCCTAGCTAGGTGAGTTGGTAATTTAATAATTAAGCTGTCACGCCCCAGTCCCAAAAGTACGTAGGACTAGGACACGTAAGCATGCCAGCCGCATGGATATGGCAACTCCAATATATGGAAACCAAATACATACGTACGCTGTAATATGAATATCACAGAATACGTTCCCAGAATAAGCAAAATAGCTAAAAAGCACATCCCTTTCGTCCAATTTGGACACAGGGGCAAAACGGTAATTTTGGGTAAAAGTGAGGTCCACATGTGGCCCACTTTACACCGAAAAGCGTGCCAAGGGTAACGATCTCTAATGGGACAAACTATAGGTCAAACAACTCTAAATGTCAATACGAACCCAACGGTATGTCCAAATATGGATTTCGATGGGCCGAACACAATTTTGTCCAAAAAGTTAACTGTGGGGCCCGCCAATTGACGATTTGGTCAACCGTCTCAGAATTGCGTAAAAATTAGGTCACAGGACCAGCGCGTTACCACGAATCCAGTGGCATAAGTTTCGTCGCAATCTGACAAGCGTGCACAAAATACGCACGAGTTCCACAAAAGTTGTGACTCGGGGTGTGTCCGCGGATACGGCCTGATTTTGATGCGCACAGGCGTCCGAATCAGTTTCCACAAATTTTCATGCATCCGGTTATGCTGCGTGCACCGTTCGGTATACTTAGTACATGGCGGGGCAGTCCCGTTTGGCGGGACGCGCTCCATTTCACAACTTTTAGAATTCTAGAAAAAGTGGGTTCGTGGAGTATTGTGACGAATTTAATTCTGTCCACAGCAGTTAATAATCTAGGGTTATTTAACAAAATATAAACTAGGTCAAGTGTTCTACACATATCAAAAAGAATAATCGAATTTGGATATCTGTGGTGGGAGATACGAACTCGGCAACATGGGTGGTCACCACAGTTTTCTGCGATCCCAGAATTCGGTCTGCTCGCGCCAACTTGGGCGCTATTTTCGCCTATGGGTACACGTTGTTCGAGGTCTTCTATTATACAAATATGGAAGAGGGTTAAGGGGTGAGCATACCGGTGAAGACGGAACGGCGTTTGGTTGAGCGAGTCGACAAAAAACAACTCCGGAGCGAAGGTATCTCGTATGGGAATCTGCAGTGCGCGTGGTCGGGGTCGTCGAGATGGTTTGGACGGCCTGGCTGGTTTCTCTGGCTGCGGTGGCGGCTCTAGATGAGAAGAGGAGGGTCTAGAGGTTTTAGGTTAGGATTTTATGAAATTATATATATATATATATATATATATATATATATATATATATATATATATATATATAGGATAGGAAGAGAAGAGAAGTGGGTCGGGTTATTAAGCCGTGGGGGGGGGGGGGTCTGGTATTGGAATTAAAGGGGTGCTGGGTGGAATTGTTTGCTTTGCATTTGCTTGTGGAATTGTTTGTTGTGCATTTGCTATTGATTTGGTTTGCTTTGGTTTGATTGTTTTGTTATAATGGTTATTAGTATTAGTTTAATATTATTATTTGTTTATATTATTAGTTTATTAATACTTTCTTTTCTTTTCCTTTTTCTTCTTAAATATATATATACATATATATATTTGTATATACATATATATATATACTCATAAGAAAATTTATAGACTAGAATAATGCACACCGTTAGGCTAGCAACTGTCCAAAGGGTCTCCTACATGAAATAAATTCCGAAAAATTCCTAATGGTCCCATAAATCCTCTAAGTATCCGAACACCTAAAATAAAAATTATTAAAAATCTATTTTTCTCATTTAGCCACTAATGCTACAATTAAATTATTAAATAATAAAAAAAAAATAAATACGGTTTTTTTTTGAAATAGGGGTTTTACATTCTACCCAACTTATAAAAATTTCGTCCTCGAAATTAAAACTAAGCCATGGTAGAAAGTCAAAGGTGTTATAAGATTTGTATTATTTAAAATGCAAGGCTAAGTTTAAAGGGGGTGGGTGATGTTGCTCGTTGCACATCCCAAAAAATCATGGAAAAATCCACACGAGCGAAAAATAGGTTTCTTCATGTTCATGTCCAACGATGTGGACACCTAATGCTTTTTTGTATAAAAGCGCCCAAAAATTGAAAAATTGCACAAAGATGAGAATTGGATGATGGGCACGTCTAGGATAAGGGTGTGAAATTTGTAGGAAGTTAGTGTCTAGTGAAGTGCTCTAATTATCGGAGCACGATAAGGTGCGCTAAGTGATACAATATTTCAAAATTAAATAAAAATATCGTGTTCTATTTCTACTGGATTCAATCTAGCCTTAGACTCACTATCTAAGCCAAGTAGGTCTAATTTTGGGTGGGGGGTTCACAATCTACCGAACTTAAAATTTATCCATCTATCACCTAAGGCTATACATCTAAGAAAACTATTCCTCAAATTATTTAATCATATTATTCAATCCTCAAAGTTTTAACACCAAACATATCACCTATGATATGCCCTTAATCAATTATAAAAGAAGGTCGCTAAGTCATGTGATTAGCCTTATGGGGTATATCTAGTACTTATCAGTGTGTCTACTTATACCAGCACGAGGTTTCGTCTTTCCGAAATAAGGGAAGACGGAGAGCAATAATAAAGAACTCAAGGTGAAGGTGATAGAATACAAGTACGAGGTTCAAAGAGATTTAAGGAATTCGAAAAGAGAGTTGTCAGGACAGTTGTGGATTGAACTCCTATTTTTGGTAATTTCCTATTTACATGCTCGTATCAGTACAGTTATGTAACCGATACGATGTGTCAGACATATCTAGGGGCAAGTATATCTGTCTACTACCATATATCTCAATCCACGTAAAGTAGTCATGCGAAGAGCGAACCAAGCGCACTAAGGTTAGCTAGACCTTAATACACCGATTCTGATTAGGCAATTGTATCATTGTGTGCACCCAATAATACATATGCCATGAGCAAGCTCGATAAAAGAATAAGCTTGCAAAAACTAGGCTATAATAGCAGCATAAGTCAAGGTAGTACAACAAACATAAATACGCTGGATTATGATAAAAGAAGGTACATAACAATTCAAGTTCACAAAAGATAAGACTCTATAATCTCTATATTTGTCATACTAATTCCTTGTCTAAGTCGATAGTCGACAAAGTGGGGGTATAGCCTCTAAGTTCTACAGTCTGATGAAACATTATCTTCTTATGCTAGCACACAGTTAATGTCATTCAGCTACACTTCAATAATAGGACAAAAGACTATGTGATACTATGTTGTGAGGTATACTACCCAACTTATAACAATAAACTAGTACTGTAATTGTCTTAAGGATACCGTAGAAACTCTTGTTAAGATTTATAAGAAGGGGTCTTGGTACTTATTAGGGTATCCTCTATACTAGGGTCAAATATTATGGTAAAACTTCTAACTAACTCTAGTAGCATCTATACTACTCTCAAGTCTTCATAATACATCAAGGGATTTAGATTGTTCCCTGTGACTTATGATATATTCTATACCACTAGGTGCAGGCTTGCTCGGCACAGTAACGTAACCGAGACAATATGCTCTGACCTGCATGGGCCACCACAAAAATATGTCACGCCCCAGTCCCAAAAGTACGTAGGACTAGGACACGTAAGCATGCCAGCCGCATAGATATGGCAACTCCAATATATGGAAACCAAATACATACATACGCTGTAATATGAATATCAAATCCACAAGTGGTATAGAATATATCACAAGTCACAGGGAACAATCTAAATCTCATCCACGAAAATCAATATAAATGAATAACCAGCATCTATATAACTAGATCTCAACATAATTATCTAAGGATGATAGTTGGATGGAAACAAATCCACTACCAACTCGAATGTAGGAGCAAATACAAATAAGTACAACACAACAACACCATATAAGAATACCAGCTAGCAATCAAGGCTCGAAGAGAGGACATCTACGAAACATATATATATCCAAATATGCGTTCCTGCAAATACTCAAGAACAAATACACCTGGCAGAGGACCAGGTCCTCAGAGGGACGTAACAAGATACAGAAAATACGAGCCAATTTGAATACAGTAAACATGCATCATATTTAAAAATAAATAAGTACGCTGTACAAGATAATCTATATGAATGCAAATGAGGACAACTTTTCGACGTATGGGCAAGGGTAGGCTACTCGATCTAATCCTCACAACCTCACGCTCGTTAGTGGACATCATCAGCCGACATACCTCTGGGGTAGCGACCCTCGGACTCCATCAATCGACATACCTCTCGGGTAGCGACCATCGGACACGACCACCATAGTACGTGCTAGTGACTACGGTATTATCAGAGTGGTTAAAAGCCCATACGCCTAATGATTGTCCTCTATGATACTAAGTGCCATATGTGTGTCAACATATCTAATACATAGTAATGACTGAAAGAAAACTACACATGCAAGAATAAATAGAAATACAATAAATATAAAGAAATATAAATAGCATACAAAAGTATTGTAACAATTTGGCAAGGTATCTTGCCTGGCAAGAAAGCTGCAAAAATGTAATGTCCCGATGTCAACTCCAAGATTCAGAAGCTACGACCACAGAATGAACGTCTCCGGATGCTGAAATAAATATCGCCAACGTTCCCAGAATAAGCAAAATAGCTAAAAAGACATCCCATTCGTCCAATTTGGACACAGGGGCAAAACGGTAATTTCGGGTAAAAGTGGGGTCTACATGTGGCCCACTTTGCAACGAAAAGCGTGCCAAGGGTAACGGTCTCTAAATGGGACAAACTATAGGTCAAACAACTCTAAATGTCAATACGAACCCAACGGTATGTCCAAATATGGATTTCGATGGGCCGAACACAATTTTGTCCAAAAAGTCAACTATGGGGCCCGCCAATTGGCAATTTGGTCTACCGTCTCAGAATTGCATGAAAATTGGGTCACAGGACCAGCGCGTAACCACGAGTCCAGTGGCGCAAGTTTCGTCACAATCTGACAAGCGTACAAAAATACGTGCGAGTTCCACAAAAGTTGTGACACGGGGTGTGTCCGCGGATACGGCCTGATTCTGACGCGCACAGTCGTCCGAATCTGTTTTTACGAATTTTTACGCATCCTGTTACGCTGCGTGCATCGTTCGATATACTTGGTACATGGCGGGGCGGTCCCGTTTGGCGGGACGTGCTCTATTTCACAACTTTTGGAATTCTGGAAAAAGTGGGTTCGTGGAGTTTTGTGACGAATTTAATTCTGTCCACAGGAGTTAATAATCTAGGGTTATTTAACAGAAAATAAACTAGGTCAAGTGTTCTACACATATCAAAAAGAATCACCGAATTCGGATCTCTGTGGTGGAAGATACGAACTCGGCAACATGGGTGGTCACCGCAGTTTTTTGCGATCCCAGAATTCGATCTGCTCGCGCCAACTTGGGCGCTGTTTTCGCCTATGGGTACACATTGTTCGAGGTCTGCTATTATACAAATATAGAAGAGGGTTAAGGGGTAAGCATACCGGTGAAGACGGAACGATGTTTGGTTGAGCGAGTCGACGGAAAACAACTCCGGAGCGAAGGTATGTCGTGTGGGAATCTGCAGTGCGCGAGGTCGGGGTCGTCGGGATGGTTTGGATGGCCTGGTGGGTTTCTCTGGCTGCGGTGGCGGCTCTAGATGAGAAAAGGAGGGTCTGGAGGTTTTAGGTTAGGGTTTTATAAAATAATATATATATATATAGGATAGGAAGAGAAGAGAAGTGGGTCGGGTTATTAAGCCGTGGGGGGGGGGGGTCTGGTATTGGAATTAAAGGGGTGCTGGGTGGAATTGTTTGCTTTGCATTTGCTTGTGAATTGTTTGCTGTGCATTTGCTATTGATTTGGTTTGCTTGTTTTGTTAGAATGGTTATTAGTATTAGTTTAATATTATTATTTGTTTATATTATTAGTTTATTAATACTTTCGTTTCTTTTCCTTTTTCTTCTTAAATATATATATACATATATATATTTGTATATACATATATATATATATATATATATATATATATATATATATACTCATAAGAAAATTTATAGATTAGAATAATGCACACCGTTAGGCTAGCAACTGTCCAAAGGGTCTCCTACATTAAATAAATTCCGAAAAATTCCTAATGGTCCCATAAATCCTCTAAGTGTCCGAACACCTAAAATAAAAATTATTAAAAATCTATTTCTCCCATTTAACCACTAATACTACAATTAAATTATTAATTAATAAAAAATAATAAATACGGTTTTTTTTTTTTGAAATAGGGGTTTTACATAAGCTTCTTTTGTATTTTTAGTTAATTAGTTAGTTTAGCTAGTAATAGTTATTGTCAGTTAACTAGTTATTTAATTATGAAGTTAATATATTTTAGTGAGCTAGTTATCTATTGTTATGAGTATCTTTAGTTATATATATATATATATATATATATATATATATATATATATATATATGTATATATATATATATGTATATATATATATATATATATATATATATATATATATATATATATATATATATATATATATTAGTAGTTAGTGTTTAGTTGGTAGTTAGTTAGTATATTCCTAGTAGTACATACTAGTAGTTATATTGGATTGATACATACATATATAGCTAGAGGGGTAGTTAATATATATTAGAATTCACAAATACCTTGAGATACCAAGGTAAGTATGAAGGTATTGGAGGATAATCAAGTTATTGGGTTTGACTATAGTTGACCATAGTTGACTTAGAGTTGACCGAGTTTGACTTTTGACTTAGAATTGACTTGTTGACCTAGAGGTTGACTAGTTTAACTTATTCTTTCTAAAATCTTGTATTGATGTTATATTCCATATCTTCGTCTTCGGGGCACCGTATCAGACATCTGTGAGACTATTCACCGGACTTCAGGCGAGTATATTCTCTGGTAGTTTCTCATTTATGATATCCTCTATGCTCATTGTATCTAGTGTAAATATTTATATTTTCTTGACATGATGGTTACACGGATTGGTATATCCGAATCTCGCCATAAGATGTTATTCCTTGGTATATGGTGTATCTTGTGCAAGTCTTATTTCATTGATTATTTTGTGTATGTACAGGCACTGATTCTCGGGAAGAGTCGATATCTTCTTGGAGAATCTCGTGCCATATCTTACCATGGTTGGATCCACTATACCAGTCGGGGTTGGAGAGTATGTAGTGTAGATATATGATCATACCCTCCTTGTGCAAGTCTTGTTCCTTGTGAGTGTTGATCATACACCGCACGTATAATTAACCAAGCCATTTACTCTTGTGAAAGTTCCCAAGTCGATCATATATTAAAGTTGGTACTCACTCACTTAGTCATTAGTATTCTTGTTCATTGCCATGTTGTTCATTATTGTTTTTATTCCAGTATTTTATTATTGTGTATCTCTTGTATCTATTGGGCATCTTGCATATTCATATCTATTTACTTGTACATAATTTATATTATTGATTAGAACTTGTAAACCCCCTGATTTTTTAGGATTTTAAAAATGAATTTTCAAAATTTTTCTGTGATTTTTCACTAATTAAAATCAAGGTATTTTTGAATTAAATAAATTTAAATATTTTTATTAAAATATTAAAATATTTTGAAATAATAATTTTTGGTGTAAAATAAAATCTTAGATATAGGGTAATTTTTCTGGAAATTATTGGACCCCGAAACCATTTTTAAAGACCTAAAAACTAAGTTTTTATTAAACCCTAAATAAACCAATATAAACCAAAATAAACCCGATTTATTTCTGAACCAAACCAACCCAGACCGGCCCAAATTCTAAACCCTAATTTAATACCATAGCGGGTCGGGTCGGGTCTGAAACCCAACCCGAAACCCGACCCGAACCCGTACTGTAGCAACTACAGTAACCCCTAATTTTTCCTCGACCCCGACCGCCGCATCCCTCCAATTTTCTGCTGTTTCACCCGTCGCGACCCGCCGGCTTACGTAACCACCACCGCCTTTTCCTCTCCCGGTCGCCTGCAACCGCCACCGCCTTTTCCTCTCCCCTCCCCAATAAAACCCCACCGAGACCGCCACCTCCGGCTACCCCATCACCACCGTCGTCTCCCCGAGTTCTGCCTCCGCCTGAGCCTCCCGGCGTTCACCTCGCCTCTCCCTGACTCCTTCGGCCGCCTCTGCTGCCCCCTCGACCCAGCTCGGCAGCATCTTGACGACCTCGATAGCCCAGCCGACAACCTGCCGTCTCCACCGCCTTTCTCCTCTGCAACTTCCCTCCGCTCTGACCCGAGCCCCATCGCGTCTCCGCCGCTCTCGACCCCGCCACAACGACGACAAGCTCCCCTGCGACCCGTAGCAGCCCCGACCGTCACCAGCGCCGCCTCGACTCTTCCGGCCGTCAATAGTCGACGACTCCACAGCCTTGCCCTAGCCGCCCCGACGAAAACCTCCGGCGAGCCACGACGAAACCCTAGCCCTAGCAGCAGGCCGAGCATCGCGCCACCTCGCGAGATCGCAGTTTCAGCCTTCTTCGAAGCCCTGTTCAAGTGACTGTCTCTCTCTCCTCGCTGCCCCATTTTCTATTTCGTCTGCTGTGACACGTAGCCTGCGTGACAGTCTCGATACCCGTACAACTTGTTCGGGGTATCGCGTCCTGTGGCGATCGCAAACTGCGACCCAAAATCAGGAAAATAATTACCCTATTTTTCCTCGGAAGTGGGTACACCCCGCTAAACAGGACGACTTGGTATGTGCAGACTTCACCGAAAGGTGCGCGCCATTAATATGGACGTGTAGGATTTTACGGAAGTTGATTTGGATGTACGTGCATACCGGAATCAACGCGTATCCGTCGACAATACCCCGTATCGGCCCTGTTCTGGAATACGCTATAATTTTGTGTACGCACGTCGTATCGAAACGAAACTTACGCCATCGGACTCATAGCAATACGCTGGTCCTGTGACCCAATTTTAGTTCGATTCTGAGAAAGTTGACAAAATTGCGTATCGTGGGCCCCACGGCTTCACTTGACATGCAATTTTGTGGTCGGCTCATCAGAATCCAGTTCTGGACATTCCGTTGGGTTCGTATCGTCATTCTGGACTTATGGACACTAAGTTTGACGAATTTGGAGAATATTGTCTCTGACACATTTTTCGGTGCGAAGCAGGCCACATGTGGACCCCGCTTTGACCAAAAACTTTGACTTTTGCCCCTGTGTCCAAATTGGACTCAACGGCAGGCAATACAAGCTATTTAATGTCTTTTGAACCAGATGGTAATATTTATTTCAACAACCGGAGGAGTACCTGCAGATCCCGCTGATACCAGAGCAATAGTTGGAGTCAAAACCCAAGGCAAGTGTACCTTGCCAAACTTGTAGTACCTGCTTCATATTGTTATCTTAATTTATTTATATGATGTACATGCTTAACCTAGGACCGTGTGACATTATTTAGCGTCCGAATAATATTCGGGTGTCAACGCCGTACGCAGAGTTGTGTAACGTCACCTAGACATGGATATCGAGACCCTATATATTCTCGTGCTTGCAACATCATGTACGTCATAACCCAGGACACCTGACACTATTTATGAGACAGAATTTTTCTGAGATATTCATGGTGATTCTGTATAGGTTACAAGATTTATAACATAGATATAACATGTGATTAGCTATCATTATGACTTACTGCATTAGATATGATCTTGCGTGACATGAACGTGAGACATTGTGGACATGAGACGTGTGATTACATTGGGTGGGGAGAGACACACAGGGTACAGGCTGATTTTATATATATATTTATTATGGTGCCATAGGCCCACTACATAGTAAATTATATAGTAAATTATATAGTATATCTACTACAGGCTCCCAGACACAGAGCTTCTCGTAGTCTCAGCCTAAGTCTAGTGATGCTCTCACTTGCATTTCACATAGCTGGTTACCTATTTTACCATATTGATTCATTTATTATTGTACTGCATTATTTTTGGCATGAGTTATTCTTGTACCTTGCTATGTCCCCTGAGGACCTGGATTCCGGATTATGTCCCCAGGATTAGAAGACGAGACCTATCCTGAGGTATACGGGACAGGAGCATTAGCAGGAACAGGAACAGGAGCAGGCACTGGAGCAGTACCAGATCCAGCAGACGAGGTGATCGCCGAGGATTTCTCCTGAGTATATGCTTTATCCATACTCAGTATTTGTTGTTGTTATCTTTATTCTTGTATCTTTACTATTGTATCAGACTCATTATCGAGCTGTTTCCTGAGTTATGTTTTATTGAGATTTGATATTACTTTATGCTTTGATATTGTTGTATTCATTTCTGTGGATTAGATTAGTATATTAGACCCTTATTGTTGTATTACAGCTTAAGCACACCCTGATGGGTCCATTAAATTGGGTTTACCCATCGGTGTGTGCTGCTAGCCATTGCCACGTGTCTAGTCCTTCGATATTTTAGGACTGGGCCATAACAGAACTGCTGTTAGAGATGTACTTTGCTCTATTCCTGACTGAAAAATATTTTTTAGAGGATCCGAGAGATTAGTGTTCGACATACTATGGACTTTGACCTATAGATAGTGCAGACTTGGACCCACTAGTTCTAGAGTGATTGCCGGAAGGTTTATCCGGGTAACTAGTTTTTCATAGTTAGTTTCTTTAGCTTTTTGGTTTCGGATTTATTTTCGGCTCATAGTATAAGATTGTATATTGTTTCTATTGTTGATAATATATATATTTGATGTATAGTTAGACTTCCTTCATATCTTCTCGTGCTTTAAAATTGTGATTGAGTTTGTGTGAGATATTATTGGCATATCTTATATTATTGTGAGATGTTTAGATAGTATAGTTAACCAAGACAGTGTTCTACCACCGATGTACGGCGTAGGCTGGGCGTTATTCCCAACTTGCTTCACTACACCGGGTGCGGGTCATGACATATTTTTAGTGGTGGCCCATACAGGTCAGGCTTCGCAAGTTATGTGATGTCGTGGTATTGTGATGACTTAGTTGTACTACTGCGAGCCTGCGATAGGATATTAGATATAGGCTATAGGATATAAGATATTAGGATGAGAGGATACTCAATCACAAATTTCTTGAGAGATTCCTGGGACGACCCTTGAGAATCTTATTACAATTCCCATTTAAAATATTTTCCCTTATTTTCGTCCGCCCTCACTTGTTGTTGTTGAATTTGATTCTTCGTGATCGATTCTTGAATTTGATTATTGGTGATCGATTAATTTTAATTCTTGGTGTTCATTATTGAGTTTGATTCCATATCGAGAGAAATTTTACGGACTAAGTTACGGTATCATCTGATGACATATGTTGATGAGGACAGTGGGAAAGGTAAAATGTCTACTTTGGTTATGGAGCCTAGAGTTTATCGCAGCTATATTAGTGGGAGTAGCGAAAACATAGGGACCTGACTTCGGATGTACATATCTTAGTTATAAAATTTAGAATTTCTCTCAGCTATACTAGTTGGCACAGCGAGGATTCTAGACGACATAATTATAGAGGTGCATATATAAGTTATGGGATCTATCGTTTATCACAGCTATGCTTACTGGCGTGGCGAGGATTATGAGTGTCATAATTTCGGACAGACGTATATGATTATCAGATTATATCTTAATTTGGTTCTTAAAGTATCATCTCAATACTTATTCATTTATGTTATTATAGGACTTTGTTCCATCATTCTTTAGCTTAGCAGAAGAGATACCTTTAGTTCTTTAGTCCAGTTCCTTATAGAGTTTCTTGTTAGTGTGATAATTGGTGAATTACAATTAGGTCTTTGTTTTGAGTATCAATATTGACTATTAAGAGTGTGACTTGTGAGTCTGTAAGTGGTTCTTGGTTGGGCATGTAAGCAATAGGCATAAATTTAGAGATAACCCATAGCGTAGTACCTTGTGGCAATAGTTCTATGATAGGTGTTATTATAGATAGTATGGGTACTATAGGTAGAAGGGGGAGTAGAGAGTATCAGTAGTAGTTCCATGAGTTAGAATCAGTATCAGTATGCTTACTCTGGACAGTCGTGAATTCAGATAGTTGGATGATCCATGTAACAATTAAGTATCAAGAAATTGTGTTAAAAATCAATAGAGCATGATATTAAATTTGGTTGTTGATACTTGGGTGTATCAAGAGTAGAGAAATGTATATGCATCAAGGGTATTAGTGAGTGTGCCATGGTAGAAGAGTACCCATAAGTATATGAGAGAATGTGAGGGAATAATAATACTTTGTGCTAAAGTAGTAAGACTTATGTTAAGGTATAGTAGAGCATTGATGTGAGTAGATAGGAGTGCAATAATATATGACTAGTGATGGGTACATCACCTGATATCGAGGCTAGTGATGTGTTGGAAGCAATAGGTAGAAGAGTATCTAGAAATTATGTGCATGATGCATGGTGAGTGATAAGTGTCAGTGTGAAAGTTCATGAGTATCAGAAATTGGAATCTTGAGTATTAATATTATTTCATGGGTTGAGAAATATAAAGATTGGTCATTAAAGATATCACTGATTTGTGTATCCGTCTGTAAAAGGTTTGAGGAGAGATATATATACATCAATAGAGATATAGAACCATATATCTGCCTTTGAGAGTGAAGTAAAACATGTGAATTATAGAAGTTAATAACTGGTACAAGTGATCATGAGTTCTAGTGAGTGTGATGAGGTAATCTAATGATGAAGCTAGTATCCAGAATAGTAGTAGTGTTGTGGTAAACTGTTATAAGTATTAAGAGGCTAGTGACCTAGAATATTAAGGACATTTATTGTGTAGTTAGGAAGGTAGTGTTACTTTATCAAGAGTGCTAGTATTTCTATATCAGGAATTAGTTGAGTAATGTGCTAGTAACAATAAGTACCTTGTGTAATGATATTGGATTAGTGTATCCTTTAATATGGATAGAAAAATATTTGGGAGTAATAGTACAAGTGATCCAAGCAGTAGAGAAGGAAGACTATATATATATATATATATATATATATATATATATATATATATATATATAAAAGTAAGTATAGTACCTTGGTAAATTGGATTATAGAGGTTGTATGTATCAGAGAATAGTCCGAGGGGTATAAGAATACTAGTGAGATGTCACGATGTTGTAATGACTAGAAGATAATTGTGTATGTATTGTGATATTAATATACATATGAGAACTTTAAGATGATTAACAAATGTTAGAGGATGAGTTGCACCAAGCATCAGATAAAAAGAGATACCCTAGTAACACGTGACGGAGTACCTCAAGTATTATGAAAGTTTAGGCACAAGCATTTTAGTAACTAGTATAATAATATAGGGGAGCGACACGAGTAACTTGGTATGAGGATGTCATATAAAAATACATATAAGAGCTGGTGCCTTGTATAGACTGTAACAAGATTTAAGTAAGGCATCCTAGTGGGAGTATTAAAGTTGGACGAGGGTGTGCTAATAAAACACATGATTGAAAAGGTATACAAGTATTCCTTGCAGGAAAATGATTGATAAATATTGGTGATTGAAACAGAACAAGGAGTTAGTATCTTAGCAGTGTTTGTATAGTATCTTAAGTAGCAAGTGCCAATTGAGTTAAGCATGTCCATGACCTAGAATTAGAGTATATCACTAGTATTTTGTAACAATCATTATTAAGAATATCTTGCCTAGGTTGATGATTAGTGAATGCTTAGTATGATGGAATAGGCCACAGGTGGCATAGCAAATTATCCTATACCAGTAGAGGGAGACACCCCAACAGGGCAAAGACTGATTTCATGATAGTTAAGAGACTATATCCAAGTATGATTTCTCCTTTAGTAGAATGGTAAGATTGTATGTTATAGGATATATACTATGTTAAACTATGATTGATGGGGTTTGACCATAGTAAGATTTGTATGAATATGTTGTGACTGGCCCAAGAGAGAGGGGTGAGAGTTTTAATTTCGAGGACGAAATTCTTCTAAGGGGGTAGACTTGTCACTATCATATTTCTAGGAAAGGGTATTTTAGTCATTTGATAATTAATTAAATAATGTGCATGTTGAATATTTATTTATTGTATTATTTATTTATGGTTAGCATGTTAAATTTATTTTTGGACTTGTGTTAGTGGGACTAACTAGTTTAATTTAGACTCATGGACCAACATTTAATTCTAGTTAGAATTGAGCCCAATATTTAGAAGCCCAATCATTTGGAGGATGATTAATTAAGTTAAATCCTTTAGACTAGAACATTCCCTCCTTAATTAATTTCTTTATGAGAGACCCCAAGGGGTATTTTAGACTTTACATAGTATCTTGAGGGAGGGGGCAAGTGAGGCCTATATAAAGGGGATGAAAACTCTCTCTCTCTTCATTTTTTATTCCAAATCTAGATCTAAAATTTTTTCTCAACCAAATTTCATCAAATCCCTATCAAATTTCCATCCAATTCCTTCTCAAATCACCATTGGAGACTAGTAGAGCAGGGATCTACAAGGAGAAAGCATGGATCTACAAAGAGGAGCAAGGATCTACAAGTTGAAGGCTTATTTTATTAATTTTGGAGGTTTCATTGGGAATCCATCTCCAAATAGGTATAATTTAGTTTTTCCCCTTAATTTAGGATATGAATTTGAGATTTAACCATGAGAAATCAGCCCATATGTATAGGCTATCCATAGGATTTGGTTTTGTGTTCATAGGAGGCTTATTGAGAAAGTTATGGTGCTTTTTGTGTAAATTTTGGAGGGATTCCAAGATTGACATTTGTTGTGTGTGTGAATTGGTCATATAGATCAATTTAGCATGTGCTTGTGTGTTTGGAGCTAGTGTCGTATCCACAATTGGATATGTGTAGGTCGTATCCCAATAATTTGGTGATACGTGTTGATTTGGGGATTTTTTTTACGACACGGGGCTTTGTGCATGTCATATTTTGACACGGAGACATAGATTTGTGTTTGACTCTTCGTATTGTTCATAAATAATTTATTAGACTTGCTCATGTCCTTCGAGGTACGTTTGGATGGGTGGTGGACTCGTGTCGCAAGTGTATCCTAGATCTAGTGGGAAACGGGGCGATACGCTCCATATAGTTGTGCAATTTAATTCTAGATCTATTTCTAAATTGTTCTTAGTCTTGGTGATGTGTAATTATATATATATATATATATATATATATATATATATATATGGTTGTGTATATATTTTTTTGTATTAGTGTGTCATAGATCTATATATCTAGGTGTTATATATTTATGTTGCTATTTCTCTACATATGTATTAGCTTTTAAATGTAGTAGTGTATTTATATATGTATTGTATATACTTATATGTTGTTATATTTATATTTATATAATGTATATTGTATATTGTGTATATGCTTATATGTACGTATATGTATGTGTATTGTTATATATATATGCTACTATCTATGGGTGTATATGTTACTATGTAGCTGTATATTACTATGTAGATATTATGTACATATATATGTATGTGAGGTGTGGTGTGTATGTATATTTATTGTTGTAGTTATATACATATTATATATATTATGTGGTATATATATATATATATATATATATATATATATATATATATATATATATATATATATATATATATATATATATTAGTGATAGAGGGGGGCAGGAGCTATAGCGATAGCAACATGCATCGCAGAAGCAACAGCAGCAGCAGCCGCTATAGAGACAACAGCAAGCGTCGCAGCAGCAGCGTAGCAATAGCACAACAGCAGTAGTTAGCGACAGTAATAGCGACAGCAGCAGCGTTGCAAAACAGCAGCAAAAGCATAGCATACAGCAGCTGCGACAGCAGTTAGTGACGGTAGCATAAAATCGTCACTAAAATAGCAGATTATCAGCAGTATCACTCGCTTCAGCGACAGCAGGCAGTGGCCTTTAGCGACAGTTTGACAGTTTTTGTAGTTATTAGATATTTATATATATATAGATATATATGTATATATGTGGTAATTAATATATATGTAAATATGTTCCAAATTGCTATTTGTATTATAGTATACTATATATATATGTAGTGTAGCATATGATATTATTGGGTAAGTTAGTATATAATTAAAGTTTTGAGCAATTACCTTGTGATAACTGTTAGTGTTTAGTTGAGTATTTGTTGGGTTATACTCTTCCTAGCTAGGTGAGTTGGTAATTTGATAATTAAGCTTCTTTAGTATTTTTTAGTTAAATAGTTAGTTTAGTTAGTAATAATTATTTCCAGTTAACTACTTATTTAATTATCAAGTTAGTATATTGTAGTTAGCTAGTTATCTATTGTTATGAGTATCTTTAGTTTTATATATATATATATATATATATATATATATATATATATATATATATATATTAGTAGTTAGTGTTTAGTTGGTAGTTAGTTAGTATATTCCTATTAGTACATACTAGTAGTTATATTGGATTGATACATACATATATAGCTAGAGGGGTAGTTAATATATATTAGAATTCACAAATACCTTGAGATACCAAGGTAAGTATGAAGGTATTGGAGGATAATCAAAGTATTGGGTTTGAGTATCAAGATAGAGGTTTAATGTTGTGATACCAAGTTGGTTCAAAACCAAGATAATCATTTAGCAATTGTAACTAGGATTTATATATTTAATATTGCTTTATTATAGATATTTGATATTATCTATTGTTTGCGTATCCTGAGATACGGTATCGTAGTATCCTAAGATGTAGCTTATATGGCCTAGATTCATAGTGTATGAACCCAATATCATTGAGTTAGACTCATGCAACCTAGAAATAGTTAGTTGACCATAGTTTGACTATAGTTGACCATAGTTGACTTAGAGTTGACCGAGTTTGACTTTTGACTTAGAATTAACTTGTTGACCTAGAAGTTGACTAGTTTAACTTATTTTTTCTGAAACCTTGTATTGATGTTATATTCCATATATAGGTCTTCGAGGCACCGTACCAGACATCTGTGAGACTATACACCGGACTTCAAGCGAGTACATTCTCTGATAGTTTCTCATTTATGATATCCTCTATGTTTATTGTATCTAGTATAGATATCCATATTTTCTTGACATGATGGTTATACGAATTGGTATATCCGAATCTCGTCATGAGATGTTATTCCTTGGTATATGGTATATCTTATGCAAGTATTATTTTATTGATTATCTTGTGCATGTACAAACACTGATTCTCGGGAAGAGTCGCTATCTTCTTGGGGAATCTCGTGCTATAGCATACCATGGTTGGTTCCACTATACCAGTCGGGGTTGGAGAGTATGTAGTGTAGATATGTGATCATATCCTTCTTGTGCAAGTCTTGTTCCTTGTGAGTGTTGATCATACACCGCACATATGATTAACCAAGCAATTTACTCTTGTGCAAGTTCCCAAGCCGATCACATGTTAAAGCTGGTACTCACTCACTTAGTCATTAGTATTCTTGTTCATTGCCATATTGTTCATTATTATTTTTATTCCAGTATTTTCTTATTATGTATCTCTTATATCTATTGGGCATCTTGTATATTCACATCTATTTACTGTTACATTATTTATATCATTGATTAGAACTGCTATTAGAGATGTACTTCACTCCATTCCTGACTGAAAAATATTTTCCAGAGGATCCGAGAGATTAGTGTCCGACATACTATGGACATCGACCTATCGATGGTGCAAACATGGACCCACTAGTTCTAGAGTGATTGCCGGAAGGTTTATCTGGGTCACTAGTTTTTCATAGTTAGTTTTTTTTAGCTTTTTGGTACCATATTTGTTTCCGGCTTATAGTATGAGATTGGATATTGTTTATATTATTGATAATATATATATTTGATGTATAATTAGACTTTCTTCATATATTCTCATGCTTTAAATTGTGATTGAGTTTGTGTGTGATATTGTTGGCAGATTTTATATTATTGTGAGATGTTTAGATAGTATAGTTAACCAAGACAGTGTTCTTCCGCCGATGGTGCGGCGTAGGCTGGACGTTGTTCCCGAATTGTATCACTACACCGGGTGCGGGTCATGACACCTAGGTTTTCGGGTGACTATATGATATTTTGTTGCTAGTAAATAGAGGATTCTTTGGATGAAATAAATATGTAATTATTTTCTGAGATTAGAACAGCATATAATATAATATAAAATTATTTTTAATAGATATAAACTATAATAATGGATTGGCTATATTTCGAACAAGTTTTGCACAAAACTAGTCAACATAAAGTTGCCAAAATCTTAAAATATTTTTTTTTGTCAAATCTGGAATTTATTGCTATAAATTCATATAAATCATATTTAATTCTAGAATATACGATTTATTTCCATGTCCTTTAATTGGGGACTTAAACTTTAACTTTGGAAGTCAAAAACTAAGAAACTAGATATCAATACCTTGTAAAAGTAAGCAAAGTTGTTAGAAATAATAACGGGCTTAGTTTTGCATGGCATTGAAGAAATTATAGAATTTAGTTATAATTACAAGAAATCATGTTTGGACCCTTAAGTAATTAATTGATTTATAGGTCAATTGAATTTCGAAGGAGTGGACGCGGGATCATCTTTACCACCACTGATTACAGAACCAGGTAAGTGTACCTTGCCAAGATATTTACAGTTATACATTATTTATTTGATATTATGTATGTATTAGATATTATAATTGTGTGCCTTGGTTATTGTACTTGTGAGCCTAGGGCCGTTATATGATACTTTGTGTCCGGACAAGATTCGGGTACCGACATCCCCTGCAAAGTTGAGTATCGTAATTAGAGAGTCATTCTTCCAAACCCATATTTTGTGCATATAATATTTGCACATCTGACCATAGGACACTGGACACGATATTCATGTGACAGAGTCTTTATCGACTTGATCGTGGTATTTGAACTCTGGATAGGACTACATGATGCATACTTTAATTATAATTGTACATATTGACTATGACTTGTGTTGATAGTTAGAGGTCATGATCTTGCGTGTCTTGATTAAGACGTGAGGTTACATTGGGTGGGGAGAGTCTTCATCGTGATCTGGGCGTATTTTACTATTACTATTTATGTGTATTAGGCTTTAGGTTCCCTATGCGGAATCTAAAGTATTATATTTATATATATCCATCTTCCTCCTGGTTCTTCCATACGGAGCCTTGAGTGTAATATTAGAATACGAAAGTGTCCATTTTGATCTTTAGTGAGTACCAGCCCAGGGTACGATACCATACTCTTATTTGCATATCACATAGTTGATTTTTGTAGCTTCCCCTTTTTATTCCCCCATTATACTGTTCACTATTGGCTTGAGTGTTTATTGTAGCTTGCTATGTCCCCTGAGGACCTGGATATGGATTATGTCCCCGGGTATTGACGAGGAGTTTTATCATGAGGTTTACGGGTCAGAAGCTGATATCGGAGCAATACCAGCAGCCGAGGACGAGGTCGTACTGGAGGACTTTTCTTGATTTCTCAGATTATCTTTATGTATGATACCTTATGATTATTAGTTGTGGATTTAGATATTTTCTCTCTCACTATTTTGCTACGGGTTGTTCCCCGTAATTTTTATTTATTATATTATGATAGACAGTTTCATTTATGGTATTGATGTTTGAGACTGGTTTATCATATTGCCTCTTGTTTATGACTTGGTTGATGAGATTAGATACATAGACTATGACATGTATATTGTAGACCATTTTTAGTTGTGATACAGCTTAAGTGCACTCTAAAGGGTCTATTAAATTGGGTTTGCCCATTGGAGTTGTGCTGCTGGCCGTTGCCACGTGGCTAGTACCTCGGTATTTTGGGACTGGGGCATGACTGGTATGGCCAGTTTGAGTTCCTGGTAATGCCGTTTGGGTTGACCAATGCCCCGACGGTATTTATGAATTTGATGAACAATGTGTTCAACTAGTACCTTGATAAGTTTTTGGTGGTATTCATTGATAATATTTTGGTGTATTCAAAGACCCCGGAGGAGCATGAGGAGCATCTGAGGATAGTTTTGGAGACTCTCGGAAAGGAGAAGCTTTATGGGAAGCTTTTGAAGTATGTCTTGACAAGGTTGAATTCCTTGGTTATATGGTGACGGGAGACGGGATCTCAGTAGACCTAAAGAAGATCGTGGCAATGGTGTCGTGGGCTATTCTGAGTTCAGTAGCAGAGATCAGGAGGTTTTTGGGGCTATTAGGTTATTACAGGAAGTTTGTACAGGATTTCTCTAGGATTACAGAGCCAATGACTAGGCTGACAAGGAAGGATGTAGATTTTGTTTCGACATAGGAGTGTTAGGCCACTTTTTATGAGTTGAAGAAGTGATTGACGAT
The DNA here is from genome assembly GCA_036927795.1 of Iris macrosiphon. Lineage (NCBI taxonomy): Eukaryota > Viridiplantae > Streptophyta > Magnoliopsida > Asparagales > Iridaceae > Iris > Iris macrosiphon. The sequence goes on from JAYESA010000005.1 coordinate 127,454,981, forward strand.
CGCTCCAAGTTTATGTTGCCAACGGGATCAGGTAGATTCACTATTTATAGTAATGCCTTAGGAAAGGATTTGGGTTGTGTCTTACAGCAGAATGGGAAGCTGATTGTCTATGCTTCTAGGCAATTACGTCCTTATGAGAAGAATTATCCTACCCATGATTTGGAGTTGGCAGCGGTCATCTTTGCTCTAAATATGTGGAAATAATATCTTTACGAAGAGCATTTGGAGATCTTTACAGATCACAAGAGCTTAAAGTACGTCTTTACTGTCACTACCAAATTTTTTAGAAAAGGATATTTTGGTCATTTCATAATTAATTAAATATTATGCATATTATAAATTTATTTATTATATTATTTATTTATTGTTAGATGTTAGTATTTTATTTTGGACTTGTGTTAGTGGACCTAGCTAATTTAGATTAGATCCATAGACCAACATTTAATTCTAGTTAGAATTGAGCCCAATAATAAGCCCAATCATTAGGAGGAGGATTAATTAGTTAAACCAATTAGACTAGAACCATCCCTCTTTAATTAATTTCTTCATGACAAGCCCCAAGGGGTATTGTGGATATTTTATAGTAGCTTGGGAGAGGGGGTAGTGGCCGGCCACAGTAAGGAATGGAGGGAAATTCTCTCTCCTTATTTTTTTTATTTCAATCTAGATCTAGAATTTCCTTCTTCTAAATTTTTTAATTCCTACATCAAATTTTGCCCAAATTTTTTTCCAATATCTTCCCTAATTATTATTGGAGGTCATTAAAACAAGGAACAAGTGGAGATCTACAAGGAGAAAGCAAGGATCTACAAGGAGGAGCAAGGATCTACAAGTTGAAGGCTCTTGATACTCAATTTAGAATTTTCATTGGGAATCCATCTCCCAATAGGTACAATTTAGTTTTTCTTCTCTAATTAGACTCTAAATCTATAATTTAATCATTAGAAACCATCCCATGTACTAAGACTACCCATAGGAATTGGAATTAGGTTCATAGGAGGCCTATGGAGAAAGTTATATGTCATTTTATGTCAATTTTGGGGGAATTCTGAGATTGACACATCGTGTGTTTGTCAATAGGTCAATTAGACCAAATTAACATGTGTTTGATTGTGTGTGGCTAGTATCGTGTCAATAATTGGATACGTGTTGGCCGTATCCCGGTAATTTGGAGATACAAATTAATTTGGGGGTTTTCCTCTGACACGGGGGTTTGAGCATGTCACATTTTGACACGGGCACGTAGATGAGTAGCTAGCTCATCGTATTATTCATAATTATGATTTTAGACTTGCTCGTGTCCTTCAGGGTATGTTTGGTGGTCTGGTGGAGCCGTATCGCAAGTGTATCATAGATCTAGTGTGATACGGGTGTGGTGCACTCCACGTGTTTGTTTTATTGCATTTCAATTCAATTTACCTTGGTTATAGATATTATAATATTGTAATTATAATTGTTATATGATATTTATGTATATATATTTATGTGTATGTTTTATATTTCATTTTGACATGTTGGTGGTCATGGAAGAATAGGAGAGTGTATGTACATCATAGTGTGGTTATGTGGTGACATATATATATATATATATATATATATATATATATATATATATATATGTACATGAGTGAGTGTATGTAAGTAATAGATGTATGTATGTGAGCTAGAGGGAAGAAAAAAGCAGTAGTGAAAAGCAGTCAATAAGCAGCAGAAAGCAGCAGCAAAAGCAGCAGTGAAAAGCAACAGCAAAAGCACCAAAAATAGCAAGCTGCAGAAGCAGAAGCAGAAGCAGCAGAAGTAGCAAAAGCAGCAGCAGAAGGAGAAGCAGCAAGCTACAGAAGCAGCAAAAAGCAGCAAGCAGAAGTTGCAACAGTAAACGACAGCAGCAAAGATAAGTAGCAGCAGCAGCACCAATAAGCTGCAGTAAGCTACAGTAAGCAATAACAGTAGCGATAAGCTGCAGTAGTTTGAGTAATTATAGTTTAGTTATTGATAAGTTAGTATAAGCTAGTTAATAAGCTAGTTAGTTTATATTGATAAGTTAGTAAGTTATGTATATATATAGTTAGTTAAGTATATATATATATATATATATATATATATATATATATATATATATATATATATATATATATATATATATATATATATATATATAAGCACTAGTTAATATTAGTTAGTATTTATTTCTAGATTACCTTGAGTTACACCAAGGTAAGGAGAGTTGAGGTATCGTGGATACGGGTATTAAATATCAAGGGTTATGTTAGTATGTTAGTTTAGTATAGTATTGTTATAAGGTTAAATGCATATTAGTGTATAGTGGGCTGTATGGGTAGTTAGTTATATGTTAGATATTGAATTACCTTGTGATACCAAGGTAATGTCAAGGTATTGGTTTATACTCAAGGTATTGAGTTTGTATATCAAGATGGGTGTGTAGGTGGTGTGATACCTCATTTGGTTCAAAGCCAAGGTATCCACTTAGCATTAGTTTAGCTAGGAGCCTTATATATTTTGTCTTGTATATATATGTTATAGTATTTTTATATCTAATAACTTGCGTATCTTATGATACGATATTTTGTTGGTATCCTAGTATCCTAGTATACTTAGTATAGCCTAGTTACTTAGTGTATGGACCCAATATCCTAGATAGACTCATAAAACCTAGAAATAGCTAGTTTGACCAAGTTTGACTAGTTTGACCTATAGTTGACCTAGTTTGACTATTTTGACTTAGAAATGGATTTATGACCTAGAATTTGACTAGTTTAACTTATTTTTATTCCAAAACCTTGTATTAATATAATATTCCATATTTAGCTCTCAGAGGCACCATACCGGACATCTTTAATACTATTCATCGAATTTCAGGCGAGCATATTCTCTGATGGTTTCTTATTTATGATATCCGCTATGTCTCTTGTATTTAGTGTAGATATCCATAATTTTTTGACATGATGGTTACACGGATTGGTATATTCGGATCTCGTCATGAGATATTATTCCTTGGTATTTATGGTATATCTTGTGCAAGCCTTATTTCTTATTCTTCTTGTACATGTACAGACATTAATTCTTGGGGAGACCTGCTACCTACCTTGAGAATCCCGTGTCATAATGTATCATGGTTGGATCCACTATACCAGTCGGGGGCAGGGAGTATTAGTGTAGATATGTGATCATACCCTCCTTGTGCATGTCTTGATCCTTGAATAGTATTAAATATATACCGCACGTACGATTAACCAAGCCATAATCCTTGTGCAAGTTACCAAGCCGATCACATGTTGAAGCTGGTACTCACTCACTTAGTAGTAGTATTCCTTGTTCATTCCTATGATGCTCATTCTTGTATTTATTTCTAGTATTCCTATATTGCATATCTCTTATACCTTGATATTGCATCTTGTATATTCGCTCTATTTACTGGTACATAGTTTATATCATTTGTTAGAATTGCTGTTAGAAATATATTTTGCGCCTTTCCTGACTGGATATATTTTTCCAAGATGACACGAGGAGTGGTACCCTACTCACTATGGGCCTCAGGATGTAGTTGGCTTAGAACCAGTGACCTTGGCTCAGGAGGGTCTCATCCCAATTTAGACAGATGACCCAGGACTCATAGCTCAGTAGATAGATCTTTTGTACTAGATTTGTCTCCATAATTGTTATTTAGTTTTTCTTTTTATGACTCATTGGATATTATTTTGTCTTGTGAGTTGTATTGTCTTTTCAGTTCTTTTATCATATTCGTATGATTTTTCCATTTTATAGATCTTTGATTGAGTATTCATATTTCATTGGTGGCATTATTATATCTTGATTGTTAGATAGATAGTTTATCCAAACAACGTTCTACCATTGATGCTACGGCGTAGGCTGGGCATTGTTAACTACTCGTGCCCCTATACCGGGTGAGGGTCGTGACACATTTTTAGTGGTGGCCCATACAGGTCTTCGAGGTCACAAATAATATGATTCATAGTGGTGCTCTTATTGGAGTGATATTACGAGACTATTTTAGGATATAGGATATAGGCTATAGGCTGAAAATACTCAATCATATCTAGTAAAAACTCTATTGTTTATTTCAACTGTTCTTCCTTGATATTAATATTTGATCTTTAACTATCCTTCTTTGAATGCATTATATCATATGCTATATTGATTATTTTATTTCGCTTTGCCACAGGAGGCCGCCTAAGACTCGATCACAGCAGAGAGAAGCAGTTTCTTAGAGATCTTCAACTTCCCGAGGGCCTGCACCAGTCACTTCTTTGGTGATTGACGTATCAGCTGCGTTCGGAGGTTCACCTCCAGCTTAGAGGACTGTTCCGGTTGTGTCTGAGGAACTTCCACCTCCACCTTCCTTGTTGACAAATGCGACTCAGGTGTTCGCATTATTTTGTGAGATATTGGAGGCTCAAAGATCAGTCAGAGGCTCACCAGAGGTAGACCGACATTTTATGGTAGGGCATTGAGAGTGATTATTAGCTTGCCCTTGTTGTAGTAGAAAGAGGAGTTCTGGTCCAGTAGCAGGTTGCTCCGCAGGTTGCCCAGCTTCGGCCGGGTAATGTTCAGGACTCCAAGAAGCTGGAACCTCGGGTCTTCAAGGGGACTGAGGGTATCATCTACGCTGATGAATGGCTTGAGTATATTGAGCGTCTAATGAGGGTTTCTCGTCTTGCTGAGGATCTGAAGGTTGAGGCAGTAGGACTTCAGCTGTTCGATATCGCCAGTACTTGGTTCAGGAATAAGCCACTTCTTGCTGATATGAGGCAGTCTTGGAAAGTGTTCAAGGACCTTTTCAAGAGAAAGTTCTTTGCTCAGACGGACATATTAGACTTGGGGAGGTAGTTTGAGGGCCTTACTCAGGGGAGCATATCCGTGGAGGAATACACTGCAGAGTTCGGTAGGCTTAGCTAGTTTATAAAGTATTTTGTGAGGGAGCCAGAGGTTCGGGCTATCCGCTTTCACGAGGGTTTGAAATGGGAAGTGAAGATCCTTATTCTGTCTTTCTATGAGACGTATTCGGAGATACTGGCAGAGACATGCTAAGTTGAGTGGGAGTTGGGCTTGAAACCCAAGAGAGATCATAATTGTTTTCTGGGGGCTAATAGTAGTAAAGTGACTGGTAAGAGTCCTCATTTTCAGTCTAGGACTGTTCAACAATCGTAGCAGCACCAGACTCCAACTACGGCACTATTTTACTAGGCACCGCAACAGCAGAGACTGTCACAGCACGCTTTCTGCCACTACTTCAAGAAGTCCGACCATATCTGGGAAGTTTGCCGAAAGAGGTTAGGATTTTGTCGGTATTATGGTATCGAGGGGCATCAACTGAGGGATTGCCCTTCCAACCCTCATCGTACAGTTCAGGGAGCAACTCCAGCTCCGAGGATATAGGCGAGGCAACCTGAAGTACAGTCGAGGGGACTGCCGCTTTCGACCCAACAGCAACGTTATGCCCAGCACCAGCATCAGGGAGGTACACATCAGGGACGAGCATTTTCTATGATAGTCGAGGAGGCCAAGCCCACTAGAGATGTCATCGCTGGTTCTGTTCTTCTTGATTCTATTCTATCTTTAACTTTATCTGATAGTGGTACTTTCTATTGTTTTATATCTGTTTCTTTTGCTCTGAAGCAATATTTAGTAGCCGAGTCTTTGCATAGGACTTGCAAGATCATGACCGGGGGAGGCATTATCTTGGTGAGTGATATTTGCAAGGATCGGAGAGTTACTCTGGGACGCCGAGAGTTAAGTGCGTGTCTACTTGTAATGCCACTTTCGAGCTACGACATTGTACTCGAGATAGATTGGTTGAGTAGGCACGATATTAGTATAGATTACAGAGGAGGTAGAGTTTTGTTTAGCCCGCCAGGAGATCCAGAGTTTGAATTTGCTAGAGGAGCTATAGAGCAGAGAGAAGGCATTATCTGTGGAGCTATAGTGGAAGACAAGAAGTTATCGCTGTAGAAGCATAAAATATGCTGAGAAATTGTCCGCGTATTTTACAGTCAAAACCCCTAACATACATGAAGTCCCTCCCTGCGTAAAACAGAGCTTCAAGGCTATTTGGCATAAAGTAGAGCTTCAAAGCTGTCCGCGTAAAACAAAGCTTCAAGGTTGTTTGGCATAAAATAGGGCTTCAGAGCTGTACGCATAAAACAAAGCTTCAAGGTTGTTTGGCGTAAAATAGGGCTTCATAGCTATACGCGTAAAACAGAGCTTCAAGGCTGTTTGGCATAAAATAGAGCTTCAGAGCTGTACATGTAAAACAGAGGTTCAAGGTTGTTTGACGTAAAATAGGGCTTCAGAGTTGTACGCGTAAAACAGAGCTTCAAGGCTGTTTGGCGTAAAATAGAGCTTTAAAGCTGTCCGCGTAAAACAGAGCTTCAAGGTTGTTTGGCATAAAATAGGGCTTCAGAGTTGTACGCGTAAAATAGAGCTTCAAGGTTGTTTGGCGTAAAATATGGCTTCAGAGCTGTCCGCGTAAAGCAGAGCTTCAAGGCTGCTCTGCGTAAAAGGTTGCTATATCTTCCTGCGTAAAGTTTAAAATACGTTGTTTTTAATGCAGCAGAAAGTTGTACGAGGAACTCTTCGTATTCCTCGAATGAATTTGTCAGTCAAATTAGTGAACCTGACATCTGACAAAAGTATTGCACGGCTGTGATGATGATTTTGCACAAAGACCCAGGTTGTCATTTTATGACATATTTATGATACAAGTCATTTTTACGCATTCAAAAGAAGAAAAAATAGAGTCTTCTGAATGCGCTGCCTATTCTACATTGACAGAAATAAGGTTTTAGGCTCAAGACAAGACAAAATCAGGCGCCACGTCAAAAGCTGTTTCTTGTACAGAGCTTGAGGCATATCTCTGCATTTTATGCATGAGATTGAGGCATATATCTGCATTTAATGCACGAGATTTTATTCTATTTTTAAAATTTGTCATGACTGGGAAAGCTAAGACTGTGACTAATACGCTCACATCACCATCCTTGTATTTTACTCCAACCAGGCTATTTTTAACTATAGGAGTACGTCGTATGCTATCTCCTCGAAATATGCAAACTCGGTTATATTTGCAAAAGTACGTTGATAAGGCTATTTAGCCCAGAATACGCTCAAGACCTCAGTCGTGAATGATAATTGGCTATTTTATGCTGGTTATCTATTATTCATGAATCATCAAGTTTTACGCAGGGGCAGTTACCTACGTGGCTTGCATGCCATGATCTTCGAGAAGCAGTTATACGTGTTACCTTATAAAGGGATACGTGTCATACGCAGATTCAGAAGATGATTGGAACGTGGGTTGCAGTTGTCATAACCGCAGCATAAATAAGGCAATCTTCTTCACAGTTTGGCCTTTTACGCCAACTAGACAGTCATTTGGCTTTTATGCCAACCATTTTTACGCAGGGGCAGTTACCTACGTGGCTTATATGCCATGATCTTCGAAAAGCAGTTATATGCGTTACCTCATAAAGGTATACGTGTCATACGTAGATTCAGAAGATGATTGGAACGTGGGTAGCAGTTGTCATAACTGCAGCATAAAGGAGGCAATCTTCTTCACAGTTTGGCCTTTTACACCAACAAGACAGTTATTTGGCTTTTATGCCAACCAGGCAGTTATTTGATTGATCTCTATAAATAGAGACCCTTGGTCACAGGGTAAAAAAAATGGGTTTTCGCTGACAACTTTGGCAATAAGAATTCGATCCCACTTGCAACTTTCCTTTGGCCGACTTTTGCCTTTAGTTCAGAGAAAGTTTGAAGCTTCTTCTACAATACTTCTTCATCATCATGTAGTCCAAGAAACAAAGTGATCGACTGCAGATCAGACTTCCATAGCAATACTTCCCCAGAATTATTTTATTTTACTAAATATCCTCGTATAGGATTATTTGTACTTTTTCCTTTTCTCGTTTGTAAGCAAAAGTTTCGTATAAACATTTGTTTATCCAAACAAAATGGCGACTCTGCTGGGGACGACTTTCTCCCCTGACGAGAAAGCAATTGCTCAACACGATGCTGTATCTATAGGATCAACGAAGAAGACTTTGGTCATCCAGTTCGACCAATCTGCCTATGAAGTCATGCTTCATGCAAGGGGCAGCTCTCATTCCTCTTCTGTCCATAACAACAGGAAGCTGTGTAGAATATGGATGCCTAAGACATCCTCTACCCTTCCTGCAAGTTTTCATCCACTGATCAACAAAGTTGTGATAACACAGCCAACACACCCTGTGCGTAAAACTTGGTCTCCCGTTTGTGATATGGTAGACAAAACTTCTAGCAATGCCTCAGTGCCAATCCAGAAGTCGCAAACACGCCCTGTGTGTAAAACTTTGTCTCCCGTCTTTGACGTGGTAGGCGAAACTTCTGGCAATGCCTCAGTGCCAATCCAGAAGTCTCAAACACGCCCTGCGCGTAAACCTTCGTCTCCCGTCTGTGACGTGGTAGACAAAACTTCTGACAATATCTCAGTGCCAATTCAGAAATTTTAAATACGCCCTGCGCATAAAATTACATCTCCCATCTATGATGAGGCAGATTTACCCTTTGATCACATCAAAGGAAAACAAGTGACGAATCCTTCAACCTATAAGCTTTTACGCCCATAAGAGAAGAAAGTTCTCACTTTACAGATTACGCGTGATGCTGAAAGCCATTTGAGGACTTTCCCTATTTTACGCGAACCTATGCAAAAATCCAAATTACGCCATGATAGGTCTGTCCGCGTAAAGAAGACTCGTTTCACAGGAAGATACGCTCCTCAGATAGATGATGGATCATATGCTACTCATATGGGTGGACTGTTGTATTCCTATGATAGAGAAAGGGTTATGGTTCCTAACCTACACATTCCTACTGATGTAAAAAGGCAGAATAAGCCTTCTTCTTCTTCTACTATTCTCCCTGATTTGCGTGATTTCTTGATCCAGAAACGTAAAGACTAGGGATCTCCTAATATGTCTATCACACCCCTTAGAGAACATTATTGTAATAGTCATAAGGTTGTAATTAACTGTTGCTGTTATAAAGCAAAACGGTCAGTGTTCGACCGATTGAACTATTCTTTGTCATTACAGGAAGAAGAACCAACATTTGCTTCAGTAAACATGGCTTCGCATATTCCTAGAGGAAGGTCGAGTTCAAGACGTCATCCCTCCAGAACTCCAAGCCAAAGAAGATTTGACAGGCTCATCAAGACTTTTGAAGAAGGTATTTTTCGAAACACTCGCTCGAGGTCACGACAATCAGCTTCATATTCTTCATATTCTGACACTGGGAGTCGCCAATTTTCTGAACCAGATGCTGAAAGTATAGATTCAATCTCTACAGAGATCTATACTAATCCCTCAGTGGCATCTAGAGAAATGGGAGTTTATGCTGTTGGAGATGAACATGAAGAAGCTTCCCCATCAGGATGTACTGAACAACGCATCACTGCATTGGAAACATCACTTAAAGAAATGCATAGCATGATGGAGAGTATGCACCAAATGATGGTGACTCAACATACAACTGCAATAGCTCAAACACCTGTTCCTCTGACTCAACTACGTATGGGGGTAGACATACCACCAGCCAATGCAAGCCAAGAGACTGTTCAAAATCAAGAATCAGCTTCTCCTCAACCTCTTAACCCGGAGAATATATTAACTCCTGTTGGAGTTACAATACATCCAATCTCTCACCTTTCTGCTGTCCCTCTCCCATCTGAAGATCCAATACAAGCAGTTCAGGAATTGAAAGCCCAATTTGATGCTTTGAAACATAAAGATTAGCTCAAGAAGTTGGAAATTAACCAGCCATATCCAGCTGTCTGGGATGAGATCCCTTTTCCACCAAAATATAAACCATAGGCTATGGTTTTGTTTGAGGGAAAGATGTCGCCAAGCCAATATATGAACTACTTCAGCATGATGATGGTATTGTTGCTAGGAAATGATGCCCTTCTCACTCGAGTGTTTAAAGGCTGTCTGTCTGGAGTAGCATACCAATGATATCGTAGTCTATCTGACAACTGCATTACTTCTTTTGAAGATTTCAAAACTTTATTCTTCGTTTGATTCTACGAGGGAGGAATGAACATGTCTATGTCATCACTCATTGAAGTAAAGCAGAAAGAAAAAGAAAACGTTCGTACTTTTATTGAACGCTTTCGTCAGGCTACTTTAAAGATGCCTCCTGGAGTTCCAGATTCAGCCTTGGTGGACATTTGCAGAAAGAACATACTCCCACTGATCTCAGTATTCACCGGACCATATCAGTTCCATGATTGGCCCTCATTTATTAAATCGGCAGTAACCGCTGAAGATAATAGTCGAAAGGCTCGTGACAACGGAATCATGATCTCTACCTCTGATAGAGGGAAGCGTTCATCCTCCAATAATGACCATACTCGTAGTTCAAAAGGAAAGGAAGCCATGGCAATCAATACGTCCAGACAAAATACTCCGGTAACTCCGCAGACGAATTCTGGAACTTCCAAACCTAAAGAAGAATATTCTTTTGACGACAATGATATTCCAAGCATATTTGATTATCTAGTCAAAAGTGGCAAGCTTACTCTACCAAAGATAAAGCGTCCAAATGAAGTCGGCAGTACAGATAATCCTAAGTACTGTATTTTTCACAGATACATACATCACCCCACAAAGGCATGCTATGTACTGAAAAAGAAAATCCAGGAGTTGATCGACGCCAAAGCCATCACTATGCGTAATAACGAGAAGACAGTCACTGCAAATATGATCTCACTCCAATTTGATAATTTTCCCCCTCAAGAAGTACCGGATGGTGTGGTACCTATTCCACGGGTAATGATGGATATTGTTAATCTCCCTCCTACCAGGGGTCAAAATCAAGATTTAGTGCCCCTAACTACCAAGCATAGGGAGATCATGTGGGTTCACCCTGATCTAGTATCAAAAATTAAGAAAAAAACTAAAGCTGCTAAAGCTAAGTCTAAGAAGAATTCAAGATGTAAACCATGTCATATGGTTGAAATATCCCTGGCATCGGAAAAAGAGGCTTTAGCAACCGGAACACGGTCAGGAAAAGCCTACCTCAAAGAATATGAATGGAATCAGGAAGAAGCAACGACAGACACTTCAGCTACCAAACCTCCAGAGTCTGAACCTGTAATACCAAAGGCAGGTCCTTCTAAATCAACTTCTGTGGACAAAGGCAAACAAAAAGAAGTTCGTTTCGATAAACCTCTGAAGAACACTCAAAATAAAGGTTTAGAGAAACCGTATAACTTTGACATCTTGGCTCAGTTGGCTAATACTCCAGCCAGATTGTCCATTTTTGAGCTACTTCATTTATCCAAAGACACTCGTCAAGCCTTGAGTGAAGCATTAATGCAAGCAGATGTATGCTTGACTCAGCTCAAGTCCCCTGATAAAGAGATTGTGGCATGTCCTCAATGCCATAGTGTGATGGAAGCAATCCCTAACATCACTTTCACTCAAGAGGATATGTTATTGAAGCATAACAAACATGACAGTCCTCTTTATTATACAGGATACGTTGGCTCCATTGAGGTAGACCGTATTCACATAGATTCGGGATCGTCAATCAGTATTATCCCAAATAGTCTGCTAAGACCATTGAGAATTCTTACCAGTGAATTAGCTTACACTACCACTACAATTATGGGCTTCAATGCCAGGAAAAGCAGACCATTGGGGAAGATTCGTCTGAGAATCCAGATTGGTGATCTTAGATCATTGGCTACATGCTATGTCATTGATTCGGAGGTGTCTTACAATATTCTGTTGGGTAGACCATGGATCCATGATCACAATATTATTCCTTCAACTCTACATCAATGTTTCAAATATATAGATACTCAAGGAACAGTGAAAACAGAATTTGCTGATCTCAATCCGTTCAAAGGAGTTGAATCCTACTATTCTGATGCCATATTGTACACTCAAGACTATATGAAAGAGGTGTCAGGCAAAATGGAGGAAGAATTCCACCATGAGCCAGGAGAACCATCTGCTGAGCAACCTTTGTCGATCCAAGTGAAAGGTCGGATTACCCGTCCAAAAGTCTTGGAACCTATGACTATTTACTTGGGCAAAACAAAGTTGGGAGGAGAAAATGATCCTCTAGTGATCATGAACAAGAAACCTCCACCTTTGGTCATTGACTGTAGGCACAACAAGCAGTTAGCTGATGTAAATATAATCGGGGACGTATTTGCTGATGATAATAAAGATTCTCTTTTCTAGTATACTGACGCCCAATTTCCTAATCAGAAATCTTCTATAGTAATATCATCGAAAAATGATGAAGATATGGATCAAGGGGAAATATGGTATAATACAACTAACGAATTTTCTTCCCATAAAGATATAGAACCCATAGCACAAAAATTCTTGGAAGCTATATACTTCTTTTATCCATATGTATGGGAAGTAGCATCAACATCTAATGTCGTCATGACATATGGGCTACATGAAGATTCTGTCTTTATTGTTCCACCTACTCACAACGATCAACATCAAATAGTCTTCGGTCGAATGAGGAATAGACCGATTGTACAAGAAGAATCTCACGAGTCTGATATTGAGAAAATACAAATCCACAGATATAGCCCACAGGCTTTAAAGATTATGCAAAACATGGGTTATGATTTGAAGTTGAAGCAAGGCCTCAATTATGAAAAAGGCAGATGAATACCTTTGCATGGTGATCCTTACTGTCAACGAACTTATTTCGGGTTAGGGTATACCACATCTCTTGCAATTCCAAACAACTCTGAGTCAAGTGATGAGACCATTTCCTCTTCTCAAGATGATTTGTCATCCTCCGATTCAAATGATGAATTTGAACTGGGCTTATCAGTAAATATGGTGTTAACAGATTCCCTGGAAACAGAGGAACAAGATGCTGAACCATTTGAAAATGAATCTTGGGCACAACAAATGAATACACAGTGGAAAATTCGGTTCGAACAAAAAGAACCACCCACTGAAGATAAGGTTATCCAAGTTAATATTGGGGATGAATTTTCACCAAAGCTGATATTTATCAGTAATAATCTTTTTGAAGAAGAAAAAGAAGAAATGATCCAGCTAATAAAAGAATATATTGATGTCTTTGCTTGGAATTATGAAGATATGCCAGGTCTTGATCCAAAAGTGGCTACCCTTAAACTCAATATATTATCTAATTCAAAGCCTGTAAAGCAACAACAATGCTGGTTCCGCCCAGATATGATGGATGCCATTAAAGCTGAAATTAAGAAATTAATAGCCTGTGGGTTCAACCGGGAAGAACAACATCCTGATTGGGTCGCTAAGTTGTCCCAGTTATAAAGAAAAAAGGAAAAGTGCGTGTTTGCATCGACTTTCGAGATCTAAATGCGGCCTGCCCTAAAGATGAATTCCCTCTTCCCATTACAGACGTCATGATCGATAATACGTGTGGTTTTGAGCGCATGTATTTCATGGACGGATTTTTAGGATATAATCAAATTAAAATGAATCCTGAAGATGAGAAGCATACTGCTTCTCGTACACCATTAGGAGTATATTACTATACATTCATGCCTTTTGGATTGAAGAATGCCGGAGCTGCATATCAACGAGCTATGAGTAACTTATTCCATGAGCATTTATACAAAACGGTGGAATGTTACGTAGATGATATTGCTGTCAAAAGCTGCCTCAAGGATAATCACATTTAAGACTTGAAGACAATATTTGATTTGATGCGCCAACATTAACTCAAAATGAACCCTACAAAGTCCTTTCTTGGTGTATCCGGTAGCAAATTTTTGGGATTTGTTATTACTGCTAAAGGCATTCAAGTTGACCCTGATAAAGTAAAAGCTATCCTAGAAATGCGACCGCCCCGTAATCTCAGAGAACTTAGGGGATTTCAGGGTCGTCTAGCTTATATCAGGAGATTCATATCCAATCTCTCTGGAAGATGTCAACCTTTTTCTCGTCTAATGAAGAAAGGTGTGTCATTTGTATGGGACGAAGCCTGTCAACAAGCGTTTAATGACATCAAATGCTATCTTACTAATCCTCCAGTTTTGGTGCCTCCTGTCATAGTAAGACCATTTTTGCTGTATGTTTGAGCAATGGATCATTCTTTAGGGGCTCTCATCGCACAGAAGAATAATGAGGGTCATGAACAGGCTATTTACTATCTAAGCAGGATGATGGTCGGAGTAGAACACAGGTATAACCCAGTGAAAAAAGAATGCTTGGCCCTAATGTTTGCCATTCAAAAGACACGACATTACGTGACAGGCCAAACTATTTATATCATATCCAGAATCCACCCACTTCGGGTATTGATGAATAAGCCAAGTATTCTTAATTCCCAACTCGTGACTTGGACAATGCTATTGACATCGTATGATATAGTGTACGTCCCTCAGAAATCCGTAAAAGGTCAAGCCTTGGCTGATTTCTTAGCTGCCCATCCAATTCCAGAAACCTCCAAATTATTTGATGGCATTCCTGACAAAGTTGCAGAATGTAATTTAGCAATGGAAGGTGATATATAGCAACTATTCTTTGATGGTGCTTCCAGAACTGGTCCCAAGGGAAATGTGGTTTTAGGGGTTGGGATTGTTCTGATGACTCCTGATAAACTCGTCATTTATCGAGCATATTCTCTTAGTGAACCATGCTCTAATAATGTGGCAGAGTATAATGCTCTATTAATTGGGCTTCAAGTTGCTAAAGAATTGGATATTGAATACTTGGAAGCTTTTGGTGATTCTCAGCTGATCGTCAATCAGGTCAGAGGAATATACGAAGTCCGCAATCCAGATCTCATTCCTTATCACCGAACAACAATCGAGATAGCAATGTCTTTTAAAGGATTCTTCTTAGAACATGTTTCTCGATCTCAAAATTTGGAAGCTGATGCTCTGGCCAGTCTAGCTGCAGATCTAGCTATTCCTGTAAGAAGGCAGAATTCGGTGATCTTTCTTAACAGATATTTGTTTTGTGTGAAAAATAATTTTCACATAGAATGCAGCTATGTTATAAACATGGTTCCTCCTAAGAGAGATTGGAGAAGTCCCTTTATAGACTTCGTGTCATATTGAATCTTACTAGAGCATCCTAAAGAAGCAACATCTATCAAAAGACGATCGCTACGTTTCTATTTTATTGCTTTTTCACAAAGTATGTATCGCCGAACATATGATGGACTATTGTTACGATTTCTCTCTGGTGATGATACAAAGCAGGTTATCCGAGAAGCTCATGATGGAGTATGTGGAGAATATCAACCCGGTCCTAAGTTACATGATCGTATCAGGAGGATGGGCTACTACTGGCCTACTATGATTGCAGATGCCGTAGAATATGCAAGAAAATACAAAGCCTGTCAGGTTCATACAAATTTTATACAACAACCTTCTGAATATTTATATCCTACTATTTCATCATGGGCATTTGAAGCATGGGCTATGGATATCATTGGTCCTATTCATCCTTCATCTTC
Organism: Iris macrosiphon; assembly: GCA_036927795.1. Taxonomy (NCBI): domain Eukaryota; kingdom Viridiplantae; phylum Streptophyta; class Magnoliopsida; order Asparagales; family Iridaceae; genus Iris; species Iris macrosiphon. The sequence goes on from JAYESA010000005.1 coordinate 127,470,500, forward strand.
TAGAGGACACCGGTTTATATTAGCTATCACTGATTATTTCTCCAAATAGGTGAAGACGATTCCTCTTGCTGAGGTAAAGACATTTAATGTGATCAGCTTTATCAAGCATCATGTAATTTATCGCTTTGGGATACCCCGAAGGATAATTTATGATAATGGGCCTCAATTCATCAGTCAAGCGTTTCACCGATTTTGCGATAATAATCAGATACAAAATGTGGCCTCAACGACATATAATTCTGCTGCCAATGGTTTGGCAGAAGCCTTCAACTAAACCATTATCAAACTCTTGAAGAAATTTGTCTCTTCGAACAAAAAAGATTGGAACGAGAAATTGGAGGAATATCTATGGGCATACCGCACAACGGTACGAACACCAACGGGTTGTACTCCATTTTCATTAGTTTATGGGTGTGAAGTAGTTCTCCCTAGTGAAATTCAAGTTCCATCACTCAGAATAGCAGTAGCTAATGAGCTGACTAAGGAAAATAATGATCGTTTAAGACTTCAAAGCTAGAAGGGTTAGACGAAAAATGCCTTCAAGCTCAACAGCGCATTTAGTTCTACCAAGCACACATCTCTAAAGCTTTTAATCAAAAAGTGAAAAAAAGAGTGTTCAAAGTTGGTGAGCTATTTTTAGCTGTGAAGAGGCCAATGATCACTATACATAAAAGTAAGGGAAAATTCCAGACCAAATGGGAGGGCCCTTATGTGATTGAAACAACATTTTCAAATGGCGCTTACAGATTAGCCAAGCCTAATGGAGATTTGATAATGGCTCCTATCAATGGCAAATTCCTGAAGAAGTATTATGCTTGATCTCCCTTGCTTAATGGATAATGATGAAGATTTCATTCTGATGATACTACGTACAAAGATTAGTTGAATCAAATTTTATCATGTTCATATTACCTCTGAATAGATATGTTTAACTAATTTGAAACTTCAAAACCTATTATGTCCATATTACCTCTGATAGTGTTTTGTATACAAATTTAGTTGGATCATATTCTATCATGTTCATATAACCTCTGAATAGATAAATTCAGTAAAACCAGTTACCGAAAGTATATCATGTCCATATTACTTCTGATATCACTTTTATCTTAGCCTATCATTTATATTCTAATAATAAGTGATGGGTCCACGGAGTCAGAAAATGTGTCTTCATCATCTATGAGAATAAAAAATTACATGGTAAAGAAGGAGCAAAAAAGTACATAATCCATCATTGTGGAGGAGCAGTTAAATCACAGATTTATTGTGCTAAAGCAGCCATCCTTTCGTTCCTGGAGTTTAAAATTTTGATGCGAGCCAGTTCCAGTTCCAGTCTTGCTTCGTCATTACTCAAGAGAGATAGTTCAGACAGAGAATCAACAAAACTTACATGGATGACACCCACATGTGTCAAGTTCTGTTGAGCCGTATTCACTTGGCCCTCCAATACATCACGAACTAACGATGCTTTGAGAAGCCTCTCCTTTGTTTGAGCAAGTTCAGCTTCCAGTTCTTGAATCCTCACTTCATATCCCTCACATTCGGCCCGACACTGAGCTAGCTGAGGAATACTCTCCACCAATAATGCTTGCTTTTTCTCCATCTCTTGTTGTTGTTCCTGAATGAATTTGTTTAAGATTTCTGCCTTCTGAGCAAATTCTGAAGTTAGTGAGTCATACTTAGCCTGAACCAAGTCATTGATGCTGCCTCTGGATAATTGCAAATATTCGTTAATGGGTTGTTCTTAACCATTAACCATTTGCTCTAGCGCATTAGCTCTGTTAGCATCATTAAAATTTCTAATTTGCGCTATAGTGAGCTTGGAAGACGTCTTCAAAGCAACAAAGCCTTGATTCTTCTATAGCACCATAGATATTAATTCTTTTAAAGTGAGGTAGAATATGCTATTGTATTGTTCAACTAGCATAGCAAGGCTCGAATGAAAGCTGGGAGTGGCCGCAATATCAGTAAATATCCTTTCTAGAATGACTGCAGAAGATGTTGCCACAGTCATTGTTTCAACATATGGTGCAACAAAAGAAGAGACACCAACAAAAGTTGAAGTTGTTGGCATACTCGACGAAGGTATATTTCCAACGATTGGAGGCACAGTCGAGGTGGTTGGTTCATCCACCTCTGATTCTATTTGAACCGCTGTTGGCGGGATTATATCTGAGAATGTTGCAGATGAGGATCAACGGTTTCAAGGTACACTTCTTTGACAGTGGTCACAACCGTTTCACTAGCTGAATCCGCAACAAAAGCAGAGGTTGTTTTAGCTCCGACTTCCCCAGAAATGTCTTCGCCTGAAAATAAGATAAGAGAAAGTTAATATCAATTTGATGTTAAATTTTCCTGAAAAAAGCATAAAGACAATATTTACCATGGTCGATAGTATGTATATTGTGTCTGTAGCCTGTATAGCTAAATTATTTCTTAATGATGCTAAATAAGCTATCATACCTGGAGAGGAGGGTACACCAAATGACGCTTGAGGGTCGTCATCCAGTCATCACCCAAATCTACTCGAGGTTCATCAGGTAGAATCTCGCTTGAAATATTCACAGATGAAGGAGGGGCTAGTCCCATTATTTGTCTTGTAAGCGATGGTAAAGGTATAGTGATTATTAGAGAGCTCGGCCTTGAAGGCGATAGAGAAGCATCACCAGTAACGGTGATAGATGTAATTACGGCAGCAGTCGTTGGCAAAGAATCTCTAGCACTTTCAGCTAGGACTATGGAGGCTCCTTCTTTAAAAGGCGAAGGATGATGAGGGGATATAGGATCCCTAATCACAGAATTATCCCTAACAGGGGAAACAATAGGTTCACTCCTGGAAAAGGCCCCCTTGGTGGAAGTCTTTTTAGGACCTTTAGTAGTTTGCTTCTTCTTACGAGGGGAAGTCTCTTTCTGAGTAGAAGCCTTTCGTTTATTAGAAATTATGAGAGGCTTTGCTGGTGGAGCTATTACGCCTCTCGGTAATATCAATAAATAATCATCTGCCCCAGTAGTTTCATCGCCTTCATCAGAGGAGACATATGGTATCTCCTCTATTCTAGTGGATTTATGGGAGGGCATTCTGAAACTTCCATATACATCAAAATCATGATGGAAAGTATTAATGGACACATAAAACTGTGCGTTTGAATGAAGAATGCGTAATTCCATGGAGAGAGAAGTCGCGGGTACAGCAAAGGTTGCTCCAGTACAACCCATGATGAAATAACGCCATCCTATAGCTCCATCGATAAGCCCACCTTTGAATTTAAAGCTGGTGATAAGATTTCCCACGTGCAACTGATCATATCCAAATTGCCTAACAAAACGGCTAGGCAGATAAGGTTCTAGGTAGCAGTGATCCTCACTTCTATACAGCAGGTATGAAGGTCTAATACAGACCAACCAGTAAAATACTTCAGGAGAAAGAATAGACTTCCCCTGAACTATATCATGAAGTTTAGTCCCCTGCTGATTGATATGTACAAGGGGAACGATGCAAAAAAATTTCCAACTATGGGCAAAGTTCAGTGCTAGTCGATAATCTATGACACTAGTCATATTCCAAGAAGAATTCTTGTAATTCAACAGGAAGTTACTGCCCGAACCACTGGCAGATCCGGGAGACATCACTCTGGTGTTATGATGGATTAACCATCCCATCAGATATAAGAATGGTAATTCCACTCTGGGATATCCTTCGCGCTGAGTGGTATTGGCCAGCAGTCCATCAGTAATAGCCCTCAGGCCAGCTTGTATCCTGCATACCATGGCAGGGAGTAGGCCCAATCTTGCTCCAAATACCAAACACACTACAGGCCTTAGGGTTTTGCGATGAATATGATCTTAAGACGCAATGCCAGGCACCACCCATCGGCGTAGCCAAATAGAAAGGAAGCCAGCCAGTTGAGCTTCTTTTGACAGAGGCTTTCGGCAATGCCTCATATAACTGTAGGCTTTGGTCCCTGCAGGATAACTATCTATATCTTCATTAAGAACACAATCTGGAGCTTCTGCATCTTCAATAAGGTCATCTATTGTGTTGGCATTAAGAATACTCAGAGGGTTCAAAGGTTTGTCTTTGCTATCTACAACTTTGTCCTGTTTGGCATTTTTAGCCTGATGGAAGAAAAAGTAAGATACCCATTTATTAATATGAGCTAAATCAGAAGGCTCTCTATAAAAAGTGGTGCATACAAGATAGTGGCTCATCAGTTCTTGGTATACAGCCACTACCCGAGGGTTGGTATCCTTCAACTCTCTATTGGTGGGAACTTTCAACTCTCTATTGGTGGGAACATATTCTTCATAGGGAGTGTTTTCCATTGGTAGTTTTGAGATATCTGCCATCTTATGAAGTGCTAGGCCCAACTCACCTATTGGAGTGGCAAAAGTTTTAGTAAACGAGTTCTATCGCTCTATCAAAGCTAAGAATAATTTTGTGTTGATAGGCAGCCCAACACTAGTAGTACTGACAACATCAAATAAGTTGATACTTTCTAGCTCCATTTGAAAGTGCTTCAGGCCCATGCAGTTAATCTGGCCCATCAAAGATTGTGGGGGTTAAGCCATCCACTGGTGTGAGGGTTAACTTTAGAATATACTCCTCCCTGCCTCATAAATTTATTGCAGAAAGTTGCTATTTGAAATGGATGGATCAAAGAAGAGTCTTCACTAGGGACGCTGCCTGGTAGTAAACCTCGGAAGGGCACAATAGGACCTGAGGGACTACTTACGAAGGATCCTCGGTTTAATCTTTTCTTATAGAAGATCTTCCCTGGCTGGCCATGAAGATCAGGAGTCAGAGTCCATGCCATCCTTCTGGGATGTGTGGCATGGAAGAATGCAGAAATGGGGTAGTCTCTGAACATCTTCGGCAGGTACATAACAGTGCCCTCAATAGAAAATATCCAATCTTCCTTCTTGGGCTTTGTTTGGGATTGCTTATCAATAAAATCTCCAAATAAGAAAGTTGATTTCTTATACTCGGTTCCATCTATGTATGTCAAGGGTTCCCCGCTCATCATAGTTAGCAATATTCTTTCTCCTTGGGCCAAGATCAGAATTCCCCTTTCTTTAGGATACTCGTTTCCAAAGATGGGGAAAGTTAGATGGGACAAGTCCTTCATGTAGTTAGAATTTAACATTCTAGCAGCAGAACCCATTACTTCAGCCAGAGGGAAGATCTGTAGGTCCACTGCAAAAAAGCAAGAGAATAAGTTAGTTTTACGCTGGAATTTACTTTCGGTGCGTAAAACGTTTGGTGTTACATTTGCGCGTAAAATTAATGATGAGCACAAGTTTACCCAGAGTAAAAATCTTGTAGTATACGCCAAATTTAACAATTTGAGTTTTTACGCCAGATTGCAAAATATGGAGTTTTACGCTGACACATTAAAATATGGGCGTATTTGCGCATACACGTATAACGTGTGCGAAGGATTTTTATTTCTCAAAGTTTTACCTGTGATGTCCAGTGCACATCTAGACAGCGGAGCACTTCGTTCAGAACGAGGCTCGCTTGGCCTAGTAGGAGTCGCTCGTGCTTGAGCAGATGATCGAGATGATGAAGCGGCTTGCTTTCCTTTAGCGGTATAGGTCTGTTTTGGTGCCATGGCAGAAAAGAAGGGTTTTTCAGAAAGAGATGAAGGATTTTTTAGAAATAGATGAAGAGTTTTTCTCTCTCATGACCTAGGCCTATTTATAGAGTTCAAATAACTCTTTCGAATCCTTAACAAAATTTGATTTTATCATAGTCAGTTATGATTTGGGACCACGTCAGCAGAAAAGAAAGACAGATAGTCATGCCGCGTAAAGGATCCATCAGATGCTATGATCTATAAATTTATGCACACAGTAAAAATCCATGCACAGAGCAAGGATCTATGATTTTACGCTCAGATGCTACGGATCTATGATTTTATGCGCAAAACAAAAATCTTAAATTACGCGGGACAGATCATTTAGCAGAATATGCGTATATATTGATAATATGAGTTTTACGCTCGAAAAAGCCAGTTACAAGAGTTTACGCAGAAAAATGCTCTAATATTTTAAAGAATCAGTATTTTTTTGATTCCATATTATTTACAAACATTACAAGGGCCTGAAATACACAAATATCAGCGTTTGCAAACAGACGACGAGTATTCAGTAACTTCTCTTCTTCTTCTGTCGAGAGGACTTCATCAGACGAAGAGCCAAGGAGTTCCCTAAAAATGTCATAGATCAGGGTGAACCCATTAACGAGTCAAAATTGACCATTTTATGCTTCATTCAAAGTATTTCAAATTATGAGGAATTTGAAACTTTGAAGAGGGTCTTGTAGAAGCATCAAATATGCTGAGAAATTGTCCGCGTATTTTACAGTCAAAACCCCTAACATACATGAAGTCCCTTCCTGCGTAAAATAGAGCTTCAAGGCTGTTTGGCGTAAAAAAAGAGCTTCAAAGCTGTCCACATAAAATAAAGCTTCAAGGTTGTTTGGCATAAAATAGGGCTTCAGAGCTGTAGGCGTAAAACAGGACTTCAAGGTTGTTTGGCATAAAATAGGACTTCAGAGCTGTACGCGTAAAACAGAGCTTCAAGGTTGTTTGGCGAAAAATAGAGCTTCAAAGCTGTCCGCATAAAACAGAGCTTCAAGGCTATTTGGCGTAAAATAGGGCTTCAGAGCTGTACGCGTAAAACAAAGCTTCAAGGTTGTTTGGCATAAAATAGGGCTTCAGAGCTGTCCGCGTAAAGCAGAGCTTCAAGGCTGTTCTGCGTAAAAGGTTGCTATACCTTCCTGCGTAAGGTTTAAAATATGTTATTTTTAATGCAGCATAAAGTTGTACGAGGAACTCTTCGTATTCCTCGGATGAATTTGCCAGTAAAATCAATGAACCTGACATCTGACAAAAGTACTGCACGACTATGATGATGATTTTGCACAGAGATCCAGGTTGTCATTTTGTGACATATTTTTAATACAAGTCATATTTACACATTCAAAGGAAGAAAAAATGGAGTCTTCTGAATACGCTGCCTATTCTACATTGACAGAAATAAGTTTTTACAGTCAAGACAACACAAAATCAGACGCCATGTCAAAAGTTGTTTCTTGTACAGAGCTCGAGACATATCTCTGCATTTTATGCACGAGATTGAGGCATATCTCTGCATTTAATGCACGAGATTTTGTTCTATTTTTAAAATTTGTCATGACTGGGAAAGCTAAGACTGTGACTAATACGCTCACATCACCATCCTTGCATTTTATGCCAACCAGGCTATTTTTAACTATAGGAGTACGTCGTATGCTATCTCCTCGAAATATGCCAACTCGGCTATATTTGCAAAGGTACGTTAATAAGGTTATTTAGCCCAGAATATGCTCAAGACCTCAGTCGTGAATGATAATTGGCTATTTTACGCTGGTTATCTATTATTCATGAATCATCAAGTTTTACGCAGGGGCAGTTACCTACGTGGCTTGCATACCATGATCTTTGAGAAGCAGTTATACACGTTACCTTATAAAGGGATACGTGTCATACGCAAATTTAGAAGATTATTTAAACGTGGGTAGCAGTTGTCACAACCGTAGCATAAAGGAGACAATCTTCTTCACAGTTTGGCCTTTTACACCAACAAGATAGTCATTTGGCTTTTACGCCAACCATTTTACGCAGGGGCAGTTACCTAGGTGGCTTGTATGCCATGATCTTCGAAAAGCAGTTATACGAGTTAGCTTATAAAGGGATACGTGTCATACGCAGATTCAGAAGATTATTTGAACGTGGGTAGCAGTTGTCATAACCGTAGCGTAAATGAGGCAATCTTCTTCACAGTTTAGCCTTTTACGCCAATAAGACAGTCATTTGGCTTTTACGCCAACCATTTTTACGCAGGGGCAGTTACTTACGTGGCTTGCATGCCATGATCTTCGAGAAGCAGTTATACGCGTTACCTCATAAAGGGATACGTATCATGCGCAGATTCAGAAGATGATTGGAACATGGGTAGCAGTTGTCATAACCGTAGTGTAAAGGAGGCAATCTTCTTCACAGTTTGGCCTTTTACGCCAACAAGACAGTTATTTGGCTTTTACGCCAACCAGGCAGTTATTTGATTGATCTCTATAAATAAAGACCCCTGGTCACAAGGTAACAATAAATAGGTTTTGGCTGACAACTTTGGCAACAAGAATTCGATCCCACTTACAAATTTTCTTTGGCCGGCTTTGCCTTCAGTTCAGAGAAAGATTGAAGCTTCTTCTACAGCACTTCTTCATCATCGTGTAGTCCAAGGAACAAAGTGATCGACTGCAGATCAGACTTCCATAGCAATACTTCCCCAAAATCATTTTATTGTACTTAATATCCTTTTATTGTACTTAATATCCTCGTATATGATTATTTATACTTTTCTCTTTTCTCATTTGTAAGCAAAAGTTTCGTATAAACATTTGTTTATCCAAACAGTCCTATCCTTTGATAGCAGAATTCTTGGATGTGTTTCCTGAGGAATTACCAGAAATGCCGCCAGATCAAGATATTGAATTCTCTATAGACTTGATTGCCAGGTGCAGAACCAATTTTATAGCAAGTCTATAAAGTGAACAACAAGGAGATGGTCGAGCTGAAGAAGTAAGTAGATGAATTACAGGATAAATGGTTAATCAGATCCAGTTCTTCTCTGTGGTGAGCACCAGTATTGTTTGTACCGAAGAAGGATGGATCGATTCACATGTGCATCGATTGCATGGCATTGAATAATCACACTATCAAGAATAAATACCCATTGCCACAGATTGATGATGTGTTTGATCAGTTGAGTGGCGGTAATGTATTTTCCAAGATAGATTTGAGATTCGGCTACCACCAGGTGAAAGTAAAGCCGGAGGACATTCCGAAGACTGCTTTTAAGACTCGGTATGGCCAGTATGAGTTCATGGTAATGCCGTTTGGGTTGACTAATGTCCCTGTGGTATTTATGAATTTGATGAACAAGGTGTTCCACCAGTACCTTGACAAGTTCGTGGTGGTATTCATCGATGACATACTCATATACTCGAAGACACCAGAGGAGCACGAGAAACATTTGCGAATTGTGTTGGATGTGCTGACGAAAGAGAAGCTGTATGGGAAGCTATCCAAGTATGAGTTCTTCCTGGACAAGGTTGAGTTCTTAGGACATGTTGTGACTGGTGATAGAATTTTAGTGGATCCTAAGAAGATCGCAGCAGTTGAGTCATGGAAGACCCCAAGTTCAGTAGAAGAGATCAGGAGTTTCTTGGGTTTGGCAGGCTACTACAAGAAGTTTGTGCAAGATTTTTCAAGGATTGTCGAGCCGATGCTAGACTCACCAGGAAGGATACAGAGTTTGTTTGGACAGAGGAGTTTCAAGTTGCTTTTGAGGAATTAAAGACGAGGTTGACCTCTACTCCTATTTTGATGTTGCCATCAGGGTCTGGAGGTTTCACTATTTATAGTGATACATCTGGGAAAGGGCTGGGTTGTGTTCTCCAGCAGAATGGGAAAGTGATTGCCTATGCATCCAGGCAATTGCGTACTCATAAGAAGAACTATCCTACCTACAATTTGGAGTTGGCAGCAGTCATATTTGCCTTGAAGTTATACAAATACTATTTGTACGGAGAGCATCTGGAGATCTTCACAGACCACAAGAGCTTGAAGTACATTTTCACTTTGAAGGAGTTGAACATGAGGAAGTGTCAGTGGCTAGAACTGACAAAAGATTTTTCCATATCTTTATAGTATCACCTGGGAAAGCCAATGTAGTTGTCGATGCCTTGAGCAGGTATCCGGTAGATATGTTTTTGATGTAGGACCAGTATTTATTGGAGGACTTAGAGAGATTGGGAATTGAGGTGATAGTTTCTGGTTTTGCCATACAGATGTGGGGTTACAGATACACTCAGAGTTGATGGATAGGATCAAGGCAGCCCAATATAAGGATGTATCTCTGAGGAGCATCAGAGCTCAAGAGAGAAGGATTGGAGGATGATTTCACCATTGTTGAGGATGGTTCTTTGCGGCATGATATTAGATTATGTGTGCCTAGTGGAGAGCTGCATGAGGAGGTATTGCAGGAAGCGCATCGCTCTCAGTATTCCATACATCTAGGTGCCAACAAGATGTATCGGGATATGCGAGAGAGAGTGTGGTGGTATGGCATGAAGAGGGAAGTAGCACAGTTTATATCTAGATGCTTAATGTGCCAGCACGTGAAAGCCGAGAGGTAGAGGTTAAGTGGTTTACCTAAGCTATTACCCATCCCATAGTGGAAGTGGAAGCACATTACTATAGATTTTGTGTCTGGACTTCCACGATCTCCAGGAGGAAAAGATGTGATTTAGGTCATCGTTGACAGGTTTACTGAAGGTGTAGGTTTATTTACGGAGAAGCTGGCAGAGATGTATGTGAGGCAGATCGTTAAGATACATGGGTTCCTATCAGCATAGTCTCAGATCGGGATAGTTGTTTAATTTCTTATTTCTAGAGGAGTTTGCAGGCGAGTTTGGGCACCCAGCTCAAGTTCAGTACTGTATATCACCCCCAAACGGATAGAAAGTCAGAGAGGACTATTCTGACTCTCGAGGATATGTTGCATATATGTATACTAGATTTTAGGGATCTTGGGAGGACAATCTTCATTTGGTAGAGTTTGCTTACAACAACAGCTACCACGCTAGTATAGAGATATCACCATTTGAGGCTTTGTATGGTCGGAGATATCGTACTGTCTTGTCATGGAACGATGTTGGAGAGAGAGATTTGTTAGGGCCAGAGATGGATGTTGATGTAGTAGAGAAGGTCAAGTTGATCAGAGACAAACTTCGAGTGGTGCAGCACAGACAACGGCATTGGACCGATAGCCACCGGAGACCTTTGGAGTTTGAGGTATAGTTTTAGATTTTTGTTTTGTGCTTGATATTGGTTGTTTGTTATAGATTAATTTCTTAAGGTTGTATTTTGTTCTAGGATGGTGGTCTGGTATTTCTGAGAATTTCCCTAACACGAGGCATAATTTGTTTTGGTGGAGACGAAAAGCTAAGTCTGCGATTCATCGGACTCTTCACTATTCTCGAAAGGGTTGGAGCAGTTGCTTATAGACTAGACTTGCCACCTGCATTGGAGGGAGAGCACAATATGTTTTACGTATCGCAGTTGAGACGGTACTTGGCGGATCCTAGTCACGTGTTGGATCACTCGGAGATAGTGGTGGACCCTACTCTTAGCTATCAAGAGCAGCCAGTTGAGATTCTGAATCGGAGAGAGAAGGTGCTGAGGAACCAGACCATTCCTTTTGTATGCGTCACATAGAGGCATCACTCTCCGGGTGAGTCTACTTGGGAGTGGGAGGATGAAATACGAGAGCATTACCCATATTTGTTTGTACCTTAAGGTATGTTCTTTCCTGATTCTGTTCTATTTTAATTTATGGGGGTAGTTTCTTCTTTAAATTTTGAGGACAAAATTATTTTAAGGGGGGTAGACTTGTCACTACCACATTTTCTAGGAAAGGATATTTTGGTTATTTTATAATTAATTAAATATTGTGCATGTTATAAAATTATTTATTATATTATTTATTTATTGTTAGATATTAGTATTTTATTTTGGAATTGTGTTAGTGGACCTAACTAGTTTATATTAGATCCATGGACCAACATTTAATTCTAGTTAGAATTGAGCCCAATAATAAGCCCAATCATTAGGATGATGATTAATTGGTTAAACCAATTCGACTAGACCTTTCCTCCTTAATTAATTTCTTCATGACAAGCCCCAAGAGATATTATAGATATTTTATAGTAGCTTGGGGGAGGGGGTAGTGACCGGCCATAGTAAGGAATGGAGGAAAATTCTCTTTCCTTATTTTTTATTTTAAATCTAGATCTAAAATTTCTTTCTTCCAAATTTCTTCATTCCTACATCAAATTCTAACCAAAATTCTTTCCAATTCCTTTCCTAATAATCATTGGAGACCATTAGAATAAGGAGAAAGTAAGGATCTACAAGGAGGAAGCAAGGATCTACAAGTTGAAGGCTCTTGACACTCAATTTAGGATTTTTATTGGAAATTCATCTACCAATAGGTACAATTTAGTCATCTCTCTCTAATTAGACTCTAAATCTGTAATTTAATTATTAAAAATAATCACATGTACTAAGGCTACCCATAGGAATTAGAATTAGGTTCGTAGGAGGCCTATGGAGAAAGTTATATGGTATTTTATGTCAATTTTGGAGAAATTCTGAGATTGACACATCTTGTGTTTGTCAATAGGTTAATTAGACCAAATTGACATATATTTGATTGTGTGCGGCTAGTGTCGTGTCCAAGATTGGATACGTGTAGGCCGTATCCCGATAATTTGAAAATACGGATTGATTTGGGGGTTTTCCTCCGACACGGTGGTTTGAGCATGTCATATTTTGACACGGATACGTAGATGAGTAGCTAGCTCTTCGTATTGCTCATAATTATGATTTTAGACTTGCTCGTGTCCTTCGGGATATGTTTGGTAGTATGGTGGAGCCGTATCGCAAGCGTATCATAGATCTAATGTGATACAAGTGCGGTGCACTCCACGTTTTTGTTTCATTGCATTTCAATTTAATTTACCTTGGTTATAGATATTATAATATTGTAATTATAATTTTTATATAATAAATATGTATATATATATATATTTATATAAATATATATATATATATATATATTGATTTATGTGTATATTTTATATTTTATTTTGATGTGTTGGTGGTCATGGGAGAATAGGAGAGTGTATGTGCATCATAGTGTGGTTATATGGTGATATATATATATATATATATATATATATATATATATATATATATATATATATATATATATATATATATATATATATATATATATATATATATATGTGTGAGTGAGTGAGTGAGTGAGTGTATGTGTGTATTAGATGTGTGTATGTGAGCTAGAGAGGGGAGAAGAAAGCAGCAGTGATATATATATATATATATATATATATATATATATATATATATATATATATATATATATATATATATATATATATATATATATCTGTATGTGAGTGAGTGAGTGTATGTGTGTATTAGATGTGTGTATGTGAGCTAGAGGGAAGAAGAAAGCAGCAGTGAAATACCGTTAATAAGCAGCCAAAAAGTAGAGATAAGCAGTAGAAAGCAGTGGTAAAAAGCAGCAGCAAGAGCAGAAAAAACAGCAAGCTGTTGAAGAAGTAAGCAGAAGCAGAATGTGAAGCAGCGGAAGAAGAAGCAGTAAGCAGAAGCTGCAGCAGTAAGCAGCAGCAATGATAAGCAGAAGCCGCAGCAATAAGCTGCAGTAAGCAGCAACAGTAGCGATAAGCTGCAGTAGTTTGACTGATTATAGTTTAGTTATTGATAAGTTAGGATAAGCTAGTTAGTTTATATTGATAAGTTAGTAAGTTATGTATATATTTAGCAAGTTAAATATATATAGTTAGTATTTATTTCAAGATTACCTTGAGTTACACCAAGGTAAGGAGAGTTGAGATATCTTGGGTACGGATATTAAATATCAAGGGGTATGTTTGTATGTTAGTTTAGTATAGTATTGTTATAAGTTTAAATGGATATTAATGTATAGTGGGGTGTATGGGTAGTTAGTTATATGTTAGATATTGAATTAACTTGTGATACCAAGGCAATGTCAAGGTGTTGGTTTATACTGAAGGTATTGAGTTTGCATATCAAGATGGGTATGTAGATGTTATGGTTCCGCATTTGGTTCAAAGCCAAGGTATCCACTTAGCATTAGTTTATCTAGGAGTACTATATATTTTGTCTTGTATATATATATTATAGTATTTTTATATCTAATAACTTGCATATCTTATGATACGGTATTTTGTTGATATCCTAGTATCCTAGTATAGCTAGTATAGCTAGTATAGCCTAGTTACTTAGTGTATGGACCCAATATCCTAGAGATGGACTCATACAACCTAGAAATAGCTAGTTTGACCAAGTTTGACTAGTTTCACCTAGAGTTGACCTAGTTAGACTGTTTTGACTTAGAAATAGCTTTATGACCTAGAATTTGACTAGTTTAACTTATTTTTATTCCAAAACCTTGTATTGATGTAATATTCTATATTTAGGTCTCAAAGGCACCATACCAGACATCTTTGATACTATTCATTGTATTCTAGGTGAGTATATTCTCTAATTGTTTCTCATTTATGATATCCTCTATAACTCTTCTATTTAGTGTAGATATCATTGATTTCTTGACATAATGGTTATACGGATTAGTATATTCGGATCTCGTCATAAGATATTATTTCTTGGTATTTATGGTGTATCTTGTGCAAGCCTTGTTCCTTGTTCTTTTTGTACATGTACAAACATTGATTCTTGGGAAGAATTGCTACCTATCCAGAGAGTCTCGTATCATAACGTACCATGGTTGGATCCACTATACCAGTCGGGGGCGGAGAGTGTTAGTGTAGATATGTTATCATACCCTCCTTATGCATGTCTTGTTCCTTGAATAGTGTTAATTATACACCGTACGTATGATTAACCAGGCCATAATCCTTGTGCAAGTTCCCAAGTCGATCACATGTTGAAGCTGGTACTCACTCACTTAGTAGTAGTATTTTTTGTTCATTCCTAGGATGCTCATTCTTGTATTTATTTCTAGTATTCCTATATTGCATATCTCTTGTACCTTTATAATACATCTTGTATATTCGCTCTATTTATTGTTATATAGTTTATATTATTTGTTAAAACTGCTATTAGAGATGTACTTTGCTCCTTTCCTGACTGAATATATTTTTTCCAGATGACACTGAGGAGTGGTATCCCACTCACTATGGGCCTCAGGACGTAGTTGGCTTAGAGCCAGAGACCTTGGCTTAGGAGGGTCTCATCCCGATTGAGACAGACGACCCAGGACTCGTAGCTCAGTAGATAGATCTTTTGTACTGGATTTGTCTCTAGCATTGTTATTTAGTATTTCTTTTTATGACTCATTGGGTATTATCTTGTCTTGTAAGTTGTATTGTCTCTTCATTTCTTTTATCATATTCATACGATAGTTCCATCTTATAGATCTGTGGTTGAGTATTCATATTTTATTGGTCGCATTATTATATCTTGATTGTTAGATAGATAGTTTACCCAAACATCGTTCTACCACCAATGCTGCGACGTAGGATGGGTGTTGTTCACTACTCGTACCCCTACAACGGGTACGGGTCACATTTATAGAGAAAGAGTTGAACATGAGACAATGATGATGGTTGGAGTTATTGAAGAACTTCAACATACCATTGTAGTACTATCCAGGAAAGGCCAATGTAGTCACCGATGTCTTGAGTAGGTATCCGGTGGATATGTACTTGACGATAGACATATACTTATTGGCCGATATTGAGGGCTTGGGTATTGAGGTCCTAGTTCCTGGTATCGAGGCACAATTATGGGGATTACAGATATAGTCAGAGTTGATTGACTGGATCAGGGCTATACAGTATGATGATGAGTCTCTAAGGAGTATCAGAGCACAGGTTCGAATGGGATTATCTGAGGACTTCACAATGGCTGAGGATGGATCATTGTGATACGGTACCAAATTGTGTGTGTTGAGTGTGGCATTGCGCGAGGAGGTTCTTCAAGGTGCGTCGATCGCAGTACTCTATGCATCCAGGTGCCAACAAGATATATATAGATCTGAGGAAGCATGTATGGTAGTATGGTATAAAGTGGGAGGTGGTGCACTTCGTATCTAGGTGTCTAGTGTCCCAACAGGTAAAGGCAGAGAGGCATGGACCATGAGGTTTACTTCAGCCTTTACCCATTCTAGATTGGAAGTGGGAGCATGTTACCATATATTTTGTTTTGGGGCTTCCGTGTTCTCCAGGCGGTAAAGATGTGATTTGGGTTATCGTAGACAGGTTGACCAAATTGGCCCACTTCTTTTCATTTAGAGTGGGTACGTCTACGATGAAGCTAGTAGATATGTGCATACGATAGATTATCAGATTACATAAAGTTCTTGTAAGCATTCTCTTGGATCATAATAGTTGCTTCATATCCAACTTCCAGAGGAGTTTACAGGATAGCTTGGGCACCCAGCTCAAGTTCAGTACCGTATATCACCCCCAGACAGAAGGTCAGTCGGAGAGGACTATTCAGACTCTCGAAGATATGCTTCACACTTGTGTTTTGAATTTTGGAGGCTCTTGGGAGGATCATCATCACCTGGTTGAGTTTTCTTACAACAACAATTACCAGGACAATATTAAGATATCACCATTCGAGGCTTTATATGGACGAAGATGTCGCACTCCTTTATATTGGGATAATATTAGTGAGAAAGACTTATTGGGGCTAGAGATGACTGTGGATGCAGCTCTGAAGGTGAAGGTCATTAAAGATAGACTTCGGGTGGCACAAACAGACAACGGCATTGGTATGATAGCTCACGAAGACCATTGGGATTTGAGGTGTAGGTTTTGTTTTGCATTGCTCGTGATTGCTTTATTTTAGATGGAGTGCTAAGGTTGTGTTTGCTCTAGATTGGCGATATGGTGTTCTTGCAGATTTTATCGACACGGGGCATGATTCGCTTTGGTGAAGGCAAAAAGCTTAGTCCACGGTACACCGGACCCTTCAGTATTTTTCAGAGGGTCGATGTAGTAGCCTACAGACTAGACTTGCCGACAACACTGGAGGGAGTGAACACCGTGTTCCATGTGTCATAACTGAGACAGTATCAGGCAGATCCTAGTTACGTATTGGATCACTCAGAGATCGAGGTGAGTCTGACTCTCAGTTACCCAGAGTAGCTGGTGGAGAGTCTCGAACGCAGAAAGAAGGTGCTGCGGAACCAAACGATTCCTTTGGTACCCATCGCGTGGACGCATCACTCTCCGAGAGAGTCTATATGGGAGAGAAAAGCCGAGATGCGCGAGCGATATCCTTATCTCTTTGAGCTAAAAGGTATCTTTCTTGCTTGATGTGATTGCTTATTGTAATGCTAGTTCTTTTCTTAAATTTTGAGGATAAAATTTTTTTAAGTATGGTAGACTTGTCACTACCATATTTCTAGATGTAGATATTTTTATCATTTTTTATTTATTATATTTAGTAATTAAATATTTATATATTGTACTACTAATTATTTATTATGTGTTGTGCTATATATTTATTAGTTAATGGACTACCCTATTTATTTGGACTTGACACTAGTGGACCCAATAAGACTAGTCATGACACATTGAGCCCAACATTGGACTAGGCCCAATTAGACCCATTCCTTTAGTTAATTAAGGAGGTTAGAATTAAGTTTTATTAGTTTAGAAGCTTTCTAATATATACCTCCTTAATTTAACATCATAACTAATTAGTGGGGGTATATTGGATATTATATGTTGCTTGGAAGGGAAGAAAGGGGCCGGCCACATAAATGGGATCTTTCTCTCTCTCCTTTCATTAATTTATTTTATTTTAGATCCCAAATTGTGTTCTTCCTCAAATTAATTCATCCCTCCACCAATTTTACCTTAAATTACCATTATTCCCTTCCATTCTCATCACCTAATGAGCTTAGGAGCTTGGATTGCAATGAGCACTTGGAGAAAGAGGAATTGGCAATGAGCTTGTGTCATAATTGTGTCCATATAAGCAATTCATTGGGAATCTATCTGTCAATTGGTATAATTCTAATTTCTCCTTCAATTAAGACTATAATTCATGCATTTGACCATTAGAAAACCTTCCATGGCTTAGGGCTACCCATAGGAACAAGAGCTAGGTTCATAGGACCCCTATTGTGACTTATACATTGAGATTTGTACCCAATGTGGGAGAATTGTGTGATTAGTGCATCAAGTGTTTGTTATTACGACAATTAGGCCTAATTAGACATAGATTAATAGTGTGGGACTATATGTGTGTCCATAATTGGACATAAGTAAAGCGTATTATGATATTTTGTGATAGGCTATGATACAGAAACTTATTTTGGGGGATTTGTGTATAGTAGTATAATTACTTATCATTTTCTATTGTAATTAGTTGCATTAGTTATTTAGATATGTATTTGATATGTGTGAATGATAATTATAGAGAGTTGGGAGATTTGACACTTCGTTTGGGTGTGTATCATGAGTATCCTAATGATGCACACTAGGTGTTTGTTATATTGTTGATTTGTTATTAGTATTATATATAAATTGTGTATACATATATATATGTTAGCATATATCTATACTTATATGATATGTATATTACTTGTGGTTGAGTGTGGTGGTCGTGATATAAAATTGATAAGAGTAAAGGGGGGAGAGTACCCAGGATCGAAATACAACATGTAGTAGCAAAACTACTCAACAATAGTGGTAGTGTAATAGTGTAAGGTTACAGTCGAGTTTTAATGTGGTGTGGTGTTGTTGTTGGTAGTTTGAGGGTGATTACAATAGTGTATTATGTGCAAATGTGTAGAAGTGTTTGATTCAGTGGAAGAAAAGTTTCACATGTTAGTGTAAGACTAAGTGTTCAGCATCAACTTGGGTTGCCTGTTAGCTGAGATGTGTTGGGAATAATAATGCAGCAATAGTAGAAACAGGTATCATAGGGGGTCGGGTATCCTGGCAAGGAAGTATGGCAGCAGTAGTATTGAAGCTTGTATTCAGTTGGACTGAACACAAAGGGATAGATGACAATGCATATTGTACTGAATTCAATATCAGAGACTACAACATATAGTTGCAGTGGGTTGATGCAGTAGGTAGTGGATGGGGTTGTGTGAAGTTGAAACTTGGGTATATCCAAGTGAGCTTGGAGGTTGTAGTTGAAACATCAGGTGATTGATGCTATGACTAATCAGATATTGGTGAGATACTTAGTAAGTATTAGTGATAAATACCCAGCTCGGGTAAGGGTCTATTCTATTCAGACCTGAACATACCAATTAAGTCAGCAGTTGTTGCAATAGCAACACATGAATACAATATTAGGAATAACCTATGGGAAGTAGTGTGCTAGAGTGTTAAGATAATATAGTAGGTAGTGCACACTTATGAGTAATGTATGCAAGTGAAGATAAGTACAAGTTAGTGGTAAAGTGTTTAAGTGGGAGTATCCTAGGGTATGTCATAAGGGAGACTTAGAATGGTGAGTAAGGTTAGTTGAGATACCAAAGTATCAGAGTTAGGATACCCAGGGTATTAGCATATATCTTAATGTATATGTGTTATAGGCCAGGGTAATAGTATATAGTGTAGGAAGTATGGGTATCTGGAGTACTATATCTAGGTACTAATGTTAAGTTAAGGTATAGATGAGGTATTAGCTAGTTTTGAACCTAGAAATTGTCACACCCTGATTCCATGGAATCGATAGTCATCCCCCGGGCGTGAAGCCTTGCGGGCCTAGGTTGTGCACCGCACAAGGCTAAGGTATTTTACATAGCGAGCACATATTCAGAATACACAGATAAATTGAAACACAAATTTGAAATATGAAAAAGTTATATTTTATTGATATTGAAAATCTATTTACAAACTCTGGAACGAGTCAGATGGTTGCCGCAAGGGATTACAAAAGTTGACACAAAATGAGTTAGTTGCCCTGTACATTACATCCTTTACTAAAAACTCAAAAT
Source organism: Iris macrosiphon (assembly GCA_036927795.1). Classification (NCBI taxonomy): domain Eukaryota; kingdom Viridiplantae; phylum Streptophyta; class Magnoliopsida; order Asparagales; family Iridaceae; genus Iris; species Iris macrosiphon. The sequence goes on from JAYESA010000005.1 coordinate 127,490,171, forward strand.
AAGGGACCTCCAGGCGGGATGATGGATTTTCCTCTAAGCTGCATTGAGTTTAGGTTGCTAGCTCCTGGCTTCAAGATGCTTCAAAATATGACACGATCAAGGCGTGCCTACAGCTGGACTAGATTGGGGAGTGACTTCTACTCCTCGCAGGATCTCCTTAGTGTGGGGACCTGTTTCAATGAGGGTCAGTACATCAAAATATACTGGTGAAGGCAAGCTAACCCAACTATACCAATCAACACGTTGTTTATATGAAGCATGCATATTATTTGTGGTCTTTCTATCTTGCCTTAGTTTATTTTACAAGGAAGCATTTATATGGAAATTACTAAAATGAACTTGTTACCATTTAGTAGCTTTTACCTGTCCGTCTGAACCACCTGTACAAAACTTACCATGTCCTTCCCTGCCACGAAGACACAAGTTAGCTTGCACAGGTTTAAATACACGTGGGGATCACTAGCAAGGTACCATAATGGATGATAGTCATGACGAGGATGGTATGCAACGAAAATAACAAGGTGCACTACAAGCCATCCCGTCCAGAACAAAAGACTAAACTTGAAGTTCTGCCCAGATCGGATCGGTGCCAGAGCCCCAGCGACAGTCCGCAGGAACTAAGACCTTGTACACAAGTTATCCGTGATCAAATGTCGTCTATATTGAGTTAACCATTTATGTAGTTAAGGCAACACGAGTACAAGACAAGTAGCATTGCATGATTTATTTTGTATAGTCTCCCTGAACAATTTATTTCATAGCAAGGTGTGTTCCCTACTTAGCACAATTTATTGAGTAATGCATTCTAATAGAAATTAAAGCATGTATAGAATATTCTAAATGAACTAGCACACAATAAGATAACCGTTCACAAGTTAATTTACAAGCATAAAGTTAACCAAGTCTATTCCTTTTTATCTTGACATCTTTTAGTTATTTCTTTGGTATCGTTTGATCGGGGCAAGCAAGAAGCAAGATTTTTAGATATGAAGACTTGGAAGAAGGGTCAACTGAATCGAATATAAGCCACTCACAAGTTGTTTGGATAAGGAAAGGAAAGATGTGCTTCAGGACTCCGCTCGCGCGTCGCCTACTGCTCGTTCGCCTGTATTGCCCCAAACAACTGATCAATACCACTTTTACTCTTTCCAATCTCGGAATTGAAGTGCAGTTCAATAAACAAAAATAATAAAATCCATCAAAATCGTTCAAGAAATCGCAAGCAAATCCAAAAATCAACTCAAAGCACGAAAGCAACAAAAGCGACATCGAAAACCGAGGCAAGAAAACTTGCAGCGTAGAGGTCCCTCTTGACTCTGCCGCTAAGCCCATTCTTAGGACACGGTCCACTAAATATGAGAATCGATTCCGAAGAAGCAAATCCATAATGAGGATTAGTTCTTGATTCAATCTATCCCGATCGAACGATACCGTCTTGTATTTCTTAGCCACACTCCCCGAATAAGGGGAACTGGGCACCATATCCTAACCCACTAATTGGAAGTTTCATCCACAAAACTTAGGAATAGAACCTTCCACTAAGAAATAATGAAGGAAATATTTCCCTTATCTCATATTCAAGCTCCTAAGTGGATTCTTCGACCGAATGATTTTGCCAAAGCACGCACACGAGAGGAACCAAACGACTTTGAAGCATCTTTTCTTTACGATCAAAAATTTGCATAGGTTGTTCGACATATGTCAAGTCTGCCTTAAGATCTAGTTGTTCAAGATCGACCATATGACTCGGGTCGTACACGTACTTACTAAGCTGTGAAATATGAAAGATATCATTCACTTCGGATAGTGACGGTGGTAGGGCAATCTGATATGCAACTGAGAGGACTCACTTTAGTATCTCGAATAGACCGACAAATCTTGGACTTAGCTTTCCTTTTGCTCCAAATCTGGTAACTCCTCGCATGGGTGAAACTTTGAAAATAACCCGATCGCCTTCTAAGAACTCAATTGGACGTCGATGTCTGTCTGAGTAGCTCTTCTGACAACTCTGAGCTACCTTTAGTCGTTCCCAGATCAAACGAATCTTTTGGACGGTCTGCTCCACGAGCTCCGGGCCAAGAATTTGTCGTTCGCCAACTTTATCCTAATAGATCAGGGATCTGCACTTCCGCCCATACAATGCCTCATACGACATCATCTGAATGCTGGATTAAAAGCTATTGTTGTATGCAAATTCGGCTAACGGTAGATTCAGGTCCCAACTTGTCTTCAAGTCCAAGGCACAAAGTCATAGCATGTCTTCGAGGATTTGGTTGACACATTCTGTTTGACCATCTGTTTATGGATGGTTGGCGAAGTTAAACTTCAACTTCATCCCCATTGATGACTGCAGGCTTTCCCATAAATGCGATATGAATCGATCATCTTTATCGGAGACAATGGATACGGGCACGCCGTGGAGCCGAACAATTTTATTGAGGTTGATCTGAGCCAAGCGGTCGACACTCCAAGTACTTTTGTAGGCAAAAAGTAAGCTGACTTGATGAGTCGATCGACGATAACCCGGACGACATCATTCTTCTGTTGCGTCTTTGGCAAACCAACAATGAAATCCATTGTTATATGTTCCCATTTCCATTCTGGTATAGCGTGGTTTTGCATCTCTCGGCCCGACTTCTGGTACTCGGCCTTTACCCTCTAACAAACCATGCATTGTGACACGAACAACGCAACATCTCATTTCATGTCGTTCGACCAAAATGTTGTACGGAGAGCTCGATACATCTTTGTGCTACTCGGATGAGAAGCATAACTAGCATAATGGGCTTCCATCAGTATCTCCTTTCTGAGGGCTGCATCATTTGGAATGCGCAATCTCTCCTTCACCCGAATCATCCCGTCCGTGCTCACCACAAAGTCGGATGCCTTTCCTGCTGAGATAAGACCTCGCATCTTTTGTAGGAATAAGTCATCCTTCTGAGCAGTCTTGACCTTTTCTAACAAGTTAGGTTCGAGGCATAGTTGAGCCACTTGTGCCCCCTTTTTGTATCTGATTATTAAGGTAATACCTAAAGCTTCTATATCCTGATGTAGCATGTTATCAATAGCCAGGTTTCCAACGAATACTCGACTCAGTGCATCAGCTACAATATTACCCTTGCCAGGGGTGTATCTGATCATCAAGTCAAAATTGCTAAGAAGTTCAAGCCAACGCCGTTGACGAAGATTCAAATCCTTTTGTGTGTAAAGGTATTTCAGGATTTTATGATCCGTATAGATCTCGCACGGTACACCATAAAGGTAGTGGCACCACAACTTCAGTGCGAACACCACCGCGACTAATTCTAAATCATGTGTTGGATAATTCTTCTCGTGAGGCTTTAGCTACCTCGACGCGAAGGCTATCACTTTATCCCGTTGCATAAGGACACATTCTAATCCCTTACCTGAGGCGTCACTGTATATCTTAAAATTATCAGGTCCATCTGGAAGGGTAAGAATTGGTGCAGAGACAAGGCGCTGCTTTAACTCCATAAACGAAGCTTCACAGTCATCCGTCTACGCGAACGTTACTCCCTTCTGAGTGCGCTGAGTCACAGGCGAGGCAATCTTTGCAAAATCTTATATAAATCTACAGTAGTAGCCTGCTAGACCAACGAAACTCCAAATATCGCTAGTTGACTCAGTCCATTTCTACTTCACGATGGCTTCTATTTTCTTCGGGTCAACTGAGATGTCCGTTGCAGAAATAATATGCCCTAGAAAGGATATGTTGTCTAAGCTTGGCATACAACTTGTTGTCTCGAAGGGTTTGAAGCACCATCCGCAGGTGTCCTGCGTGTTCATCCCTATTATTCGAGCACACCAAGATGTCGTCTATAAAAATGACCATAAATTTATCGAGGAAGGGTTGGAACACTTGATTCATCAAATCCATAAAAGCAGCAGGGGCGTTCATTAGACCAAACGGCATGACAAAAAACTTGTAGTGTCCATAGCAGGTTCGGAATACAGATTTGGGCATGTCCTCTGGCTTAATATTCAGTTGGTGGTAGCTCGAGCGAAGATCAATTTTCAAGAATACCGTTGCCCCTTGCAGTTGATCAAAGAGGTCATCTATCCTAGACAGAGGATACTTGTTTCTGATGGTGACCTTATTCAGCTACCGATAATCGATGCAGAGGCATAACGTCTCGTCTTTCTTCTTTACGAAAAGCACAGGCGCGCCCCAAGGAGACACGCTCGGACGAATGAACCCACGATCCAGCAGCTCTTGCAGTTGGCACTTTAACTCTTTCAGTTCAGCAGAGGCCATTCTGTACATAGGCTTAGAAATCGACTGAGTATTCGAGAATATGTCGATGGTGAACTCGATCTCTCGGTCCGGTGGCATGCCGGGTAGTTCGCTCAAAAATACATCAGGGAACTTTGCCTCAACGAAAGAAGACTCAACGTTTGCATAATCCAGCTGATTGTCCTGAACTGACGCTAGGTATCCCTCGCAGCCAGTGTATACCATTGTCGAGCAGTATCACTGAAATTACCATGCAAGCCGTGGATGCATCAGTTGCTGGACTACTCGTGTAGCAGAATTTGGCTTCTCCAGGTAGGCAGAAGATGACTCATTTCTCTGCACATTCGATAGTTGTCGAGCAGGCGCCGAGACAATCCATCCCCAAAATGATATCATAATCCCGAACATCTAGGACTATCGAGCGATATCTTCCTTCCTCCAATACAGACGTGACCACCTTGTCATACTGAACGGACAGGTATTTTCAGGCCTGAGGAGGTGCTAACACTTAAATCTAAATGCAATAGTGTCATTTTTATATTATTTTCTATGGCAAAATTCGTGGATATAAAACTATACGTTTCACCAGAATCAAATAACATGCGTGCAGGTATGTTATTAAAAAGCAAAGTACTTGTCACAATAGTGTCTAAGGCCAGGACTTCCTCTCGTGTTATTGTGTAGACTCGACCTTGAACCTGATAAGACTCTTATTGAGGCGCGGCTCGATTGGTTTGGGGTGCTAGGACAGGATTCAGATGCTGAGGACGGTGATTTATGCGTAGCGGACAAGTACTGATATCATGATTTGATTTACCGCAAGCGAGGCATAACTCAAGATTCATACGGCAATCTTCGAAAATGTGCCCATGTTTCTTACAAAAGAAACATATCAAGTCTGCATGTGCTTTTTGCTTGCCGCCGTTATTTGGACGCTTTGCAACATTGTTTCCTTTCTCGTTGCTATGGCGTTTGTGATTGGAAGTATGCACAGCGCTGGCAGGAATGGAAGGATACTTTGATTCAAGAGAAAGGGCATGATTTAGGACTTCCCTCATCGTCTGGTATTGAGGAACGACCACGTGCGCATGGATGGTCAGACGCAGACCGCCTTCAAATCGTCTGGCACGGTTCGCTGCATCAGGTAAATAGGAACTTACAAATTTGGCCAGCCGGTTGAATTCGGCAGAATATTACTTAACTGTTATGCTTCCTTGGCGTAGTTGCACGAACTCGTTCTATTTCTGACCACGTACGGGAGGGGGTATGAACTCCTCTTCAAATGTGCCACAGAAAGTAGACCATGCAATCATCTCCTCTCCGTCGTCAACTGGAAGAGATCTCCGATGCACGTCCCACCAATCGTGTATGTTTAAGCGAAGCAGTAGTTGGGCACACGTGACACGCTTCTGTTCGGGTACCTCTAGGAGTTTGAAATGATCGTCAAGTTTGGCCAACCAATCTAGAGCCACGATCGGATCCTCGGTCCCTTTAAATGGCATGTTGCAGACTTTCTAGAAGTCGGCAAAGTCGAAGGCAGTCACTTCCTTATTCCTTACAGTTTGAGGTATCTCAACTTCAAGCGCAGGTTGCTCCATCGGTGTCGCTGCTGTTGCTGCGGAATGGTTGGAGGCCAAAGTCTGCACAATCTGCTGCAGGGTATCTACTTGCTTTTGTTGGACTGAGAATCGGTCTTCTATATTATCTTGGAACTTGCTTTGCCTCTCTTTCGCTCACTTCTCAACCCATTCATAACGAGCCTCGTCCCTCTGTTGGTTAGCCTCTAACATCCTTATCATCTGCTGAATGGGATCGACACGAGACATGGCTCGCTGGCTCCAAGAACTTCCCGAAGTGCCGGAACTGCTTTCTTGGGCTTGCGTCTCGCTCGGCGCTAGCGATGATGCTTGCGCTTGTGCCTTTCCTTCAAAAGAAGGTAAATTACATCAGGATCATAATGTATTATGGACTTATTGGATGAACATATCTCATTTTGGCCTAACGAGTTTAATAGTTCGTACAGGAATTTTATCGTTAAGAGAACTTTTCCAATATGAAGGTCAAAGGAACTTGAAGCTGTGCTCTAATACCAATATGTCACGCCTCAATTCGGTGGAATCGATAGTCGTCCCTCGGGCGTGATGTCTTGCGGGCCTAGGTTATGCATCGCACAAGGCTGAGATATTTTCCATAGCAAGCACATATTTAGAGTACGCAGATAAATTAAAACACAAAGTTAAAACATAGAAAAGTTCTCTTTTATTGATATTGAACATCTATTTATAAACTCTTGAAGAGTTAGATGGTTGCTGCACGGGCTTACAAAAATTGACACAAAATAAGATAGCTGCCTTGTACACTACATCCTTTACTAAAAACTCAAAATAAGGGACCTCCAAGCGGGATGATGGCTTTTCCTCTGAGCTGTATTGAGTTTAGGTTGCTAGCTCTTGGCTTCAAGATGCTTCAAAATAGGGACGATCAAGGCGTGCCTATAGCTGGACTGGATTGGGGAGTGACTTCTGCTCCTCGCAGGATCTCCTTAGTACGAGGAACACGTTTCAACGAGGGTCAGTACATCAAAACGTACTAGTGAAGGCAAACTAACCCAACTATACCAATCAATATGTTGTTTATATGAAGCATGTATATTATTTGTACTCTTTCTATCTTGCCTTAGTTTATTTTACAAGGAAGCATTTATATGGAAATTACTGAAATGAACTTGCTACCGTTCGGTAGCTTTTACCTATCCGTCTAAACCACCTGCATAAAACTTACCAAGTCCTTCCCTGCCACGAAGACACAAGTTAGTTTGTATAGGTTTAAATACACATGGGGATCACTGGTAAGGTGCCATAATGGATGATAGTCATGAAGAGGATGGTATGCAATGAAAAGAACAAGGTGCGCTAGAAGCCATCCCGTCCAGAACAAGAGACTAAACAAGAAGTTCTGCCCGAATCGGATCGGTACCAGTTCTCCAGCGACCGTCTGCAGGAACTAAGACCTTGTGCAAAAGTTGTCTGTGATCAAACAACGTCTATATTGAGCTAACCATTTATAGAGTTAAGGCAACACGAGTACAAGATAAGTAGCATTACATGATTCATTTTTCATAGTCTCCCTGAACAATTTATTTCATAGCAAGGTCTGTTCCATACTTAGCACAATTTATTGAGCAATACATTCTAACTGAAATTGAAGCATGTATAGAATATTCTAAATGAACTAGCACACAATAAGATAACCATTCATAAGTTGATTTATAAGCATAAAGTTATCCAAGTCTATTCCTTTTTATCTTGACATATTTTAGTTATTTCTTTGGTATCGTTTGATCGGGGCAAGCGAGAAGCAAGATTTTTAGATGTGAAGACTTAGAAGAAGGGTCAACCGAATCGAATATAATACAATCACAAGTTAGTTGTAGAAGAAAAGGAAAGAGGTGATTCAGGACTCCGCTCGCGCGTCACCTACTGCTCATTCACCAGCATTGCCACGAACAGCTGATCAATACCTCTTTTACCCTTTCTAATCTCGAAATTGAAGTGCAGTTCAATGAATGAAAACAATAAAATCCATCGAAACCGTTCAAGAAATCGCAAGCAAATCCGAAAACCAACTCAAAGCACGAAAGTAACAAAAGCGACATCGAAAACTGAGGCAAGAAAACTTGTAGCGGAGAGGTCCCTCTTGACTCTGCCGCTAAGCCCATCCTCGGGACACGGTCCACTGAATATGGGAATCGATTCCGAAGAAGCAAATCTATAACGAGGATGAGTTCATGATTTAATCTATCTCGATCGAACGATATTGTCTTGTATTTCTTAGCCGCGCTCCCCGAATAAGGGGAACGGGGCACCACAGAAACCAAGTTATAAACTAATATTAACTATTTTGCCTTGTAATTTACCTAGAAATGAGGTATCAACATAAAATTAAGTATTGACCTAGTTTGACTAGTATGACCTAGGAATGGCCTAGAAAGACCTTTTAGTGCATTGTAGCTCAATTATCACTTTATTACATTCCCTTGACATGATATTTCATATATAGAGTTGTGTGAAACCAGCTCGGATATCGAGTCATACCATTTGCTCAGGACCCGAGACGTGTACATTCTCTGATAGTTTTCTTATTTGATAGTCTCTATGTTACATCTATTTAATATTGAGATATTTGATTCCTGACATGATGATTACATGGATTAGTATACGTGGATCCTTTTCATGAGATGTTATTTTCATGAGATATTATTTTTATGATTAATCAGTGATCATCGTGTCGTGCTTCGTGATTGCTCAGTAATTATCGTGATATCTTCGTGTTTATATAGACCGTGATCATAGTACATGATAATATAGACCCCGCATTATGATATACGTGTTATAACATGTCATGATTTGGATCAGTATACTAGCCGGGAATTGGAGAATTATTAGTGGATATGTGATCATACCTTATAGCCTATGATTTATATAGCACGTGATAGCTAGCAGATCATGCAACTCACATGTGGTCAAGCTAGCTCCTCTTTTATTTGTAGTCGTGTTAGGCCCAAGTCGATCACATATCTTACTAATATTTCAAGGTATATTTAATTATTATATTTTCTTTATTAAAGTTCATTACATTGATGTTCCTGACCATAATATTCTCTGATTATTTCTATAATTACCATGATACTCCTTCTTATGATATTTACTAGTTCTGTTACAACCATCATTTATTTTTATTACTATTATTGTTTCATAGTTTCTGTCAATTAATGAAACTGCTATTAGGTTGTACCTCGCTCTAATCTTGACTGGATATATTTTTTAGATGATTTATTAGAGGACTGGTGTCCTATGCACTAAGGGCCACATGATGGCGAACCTGTTGAGATAGCACCCGTAGAACTTATTGAGATAGTACTAGTAGTTGAGGAGACAGAGATATTTTTATTGTGATATTATATATGTCAGTTAGATTTTTTGGCATGTATTATATTTGAGACTATTATGTTGTGCGTAGAATTTTGGACTTGGACTTGGGATTGTATTGTGACTCAGTATTTCACTCATTCTTTTCCATATCGTGAGATATCTTTCTCAAGTTTTATATTGTGATTGAGTATTGATTACCATTATCATATTATCATATTGTTCTCCATTTGGAATTTGAGATATCTTGACAAGTATATTATATATATTGTGTGAGATGTTTAGATAGTATTGTTGACCTAAAAATATATTCTACCACCGATGTTGTGGCGTAGGCTAGACTTACCCACGTATTCGTGCCCCTATACCGGGTACGGTTGAGACACGGACCATTGTTATCATAAAAAATGTACTACCGCCGATGCTACGGGGTAGGCTGGCCATAGCTACGTACTCATATCCAAAAGTGGGAGTGGGTCATAATACTTATACACTCACTCTATACTCAACAACACACAAAAGGACACTAGCTGTCATGCCCCAGAACCAGAATACTAGAGAGCGGGGGTAGACAAAGCCAGCTACGTATACTAGAGTACTCCAGTATCCTGAGATACGGTCACGACTATGAATATACATGGGGGTTAATAATATAAGCCAACAGTCAATCCTAGGTCAAGCAATACTAGTGTCTCAATCACAAGCAAGAATCCATATTATATAAGATATATTATCATCAGAAGAAATATAGTGAAGTATCCCAAACCAAATATACATAGATGATCATGTAGCTAGTAATACAAAATGAAGAACTAGCAAGAGTATAAGTCATACATGATCAACTCTAGCTATAGTCTAAAAAATTCTAATCATGTCATGCCCTGTAGCGATGTATCAAGTCAAAATATAAGCTAAATAGGTCCTCGGGGCTAAACACCATAAAACAATATGTACAACAAGTGGGTAAACAAGATTGAAACCCATTTAATCGGTCTGGTGTTCCTGGTGATCACCATCCACAGGAATGTACGAAAGATCCTCTTGCACCGCTATCGGATCTGGCCAAACAAAACCCGTAAGGTAGGACCCTAAGTATTAAGTAACACAAGAAGGCCAAAACTATGAACTAAAACCAGCATGTATCACAAAGCTACATTATACTAAAGCGATATATAACCACCAGTATATATATAGGCACCGTAAAACATGAAAATAAAATGATAACCTAAAATTTAAAACTGAGCACGTAGACAGGTATAAGTCATGCCAAGTAAACTAGAATAGGTGGCATATACGGGATCATGGACAGGTAAAATCCATAAACATGTAAGTAACAATAACTAGGAAAAGAGTAAAGACATAGGTGACAATAGCCATGAAAAGAAAAAGATAAATCGACAAGCAACAAGAAGATTTGACAACTCCTCGAAATAGAAACCATAATCCTTAAACCAAATAAGGCCCAGGATTATGATTCTTTTCCCGAGTCCTACCTAGTCTCTAGTCGCTTACCGGTAATGTAACAATATTATTTGGCATTATTGTAGGTTTGAAAAACCTTCATTTAATAGCAAATAAAAAGAGTACAAAGAAATCCTAGACGGACAATCTAAGCACAATATTATTTATCTAGTTAGTGTGATGATGGAGATCGAGTACTACAATGACTCTTTTACTCTATTGACGGTCCGATGAGTGAATGAGGGATGCTCTCTATTCTTCTCTCTTCTAAGCTTATGTGCACGTATGTAGCTCGTCTGGAGGGGTATGGTCTCTCTGAAGAAAAAAAAGCCAGGCTTTGGGACGTCCACGCTGCCTCTATTTATAGCCATCTTGTTGATGGGCTATAGGTGTCGCATGTCCTTCTGTTTGGTGGTCGTAGGGGGCTCCTTCAACAGAATGCGGAAGCAACTGTGGGTGCATAGTATGGGTTGAGTCCAGGGCAAGTTGCCATGTGGTTATTTTTTAGGATTTGCTGTTTGCTGGAGATTTTGGTGGTTCACATCTTCGGGTTTGCCTGGCTTGGTCAACTTGACACGTCACTAGTATTTAGTTGGAGAGAATCACAACAGAAAGATTTTGTCTCAAGGAGCCTTGCTACATTGGATGTTTGGAGTCTAAGACACATGGGACCCATGGCGTTTGGAACGCATGGGCCAGAGGCACACGGGATACATAGAATTTGGAATGCATGGGGCCAAAGGTGCATGGAACGGATGGAGTCAAGAAATCATAGGGCCAGAGTTACATGGAGCGCTTGGATTCTGGAATGCATGGGGCCAGAGACACATGGAGAGCATAGAGTCTGGGACCCATGAGGCCTCAAACATATTGCGTTGCACCCTTATCAGAAGTCATTATTAGTTTGACGATAGCTTCTTGTCGCTTAGTGCGCTCACATCTTTCAAGGTTTTCAAAAAATTATTTTCTTCAGGATTCTCTGTCAGACGTAATCTTGGTGTCAGGCCTTTATACGGCCAATATTTAGGGGCACATGGATGCTACTTTTTTTTGGCTGCATGGTCATCCTACGATCTGGTTTCTTATGAGTCAACTTTGGGGCGCATGTTTGTTGAGTGTATGGATCTAGATTTTCCATGTTTCTACAAGACACCCTTCAAAGTTTTCAAACTGATATGTTTGGAATACTTTGAATAAGAAGCATCGAGGAGATAACTTTTGGGCCGCATGAACGGTGGGTCGCATGGACAAGTCTTTGTCAGGCTGTCAAATCTCTATTTAATGCAAGATTCAGCTCGATCTCCGAGGAGATTTCTTGGGACTCTGAGTCAATAATAATTTTTGAGGAGATAAATATGGATCATGTGAATCTAGGCATCTGTTTTATCCTCATAACTGCCTGGTTCATAATCTTGATCTTCTCACACGCCCAAGGAGCCTATAAATAAGCAGGCTAGGGAGGAGGAGAGAGAACTTTTGTCTTTAGGCTTCCCTCTCTTTTTGTGAAAGAAGATATCGAGGGCTACTGTTCGTCTTGTCCAAGAGTTTATCAGGAGCAGCGTCGATCTGTGGCCCCCTAATACTAGCATTCTCTTTGGAGGTAAGAGAGGGTGTCATGGTGGCAGGGACACACATGCAAAGACACAAGTACATGACCTTGCAGCATGGATGAGAAATAATCTAGAACACGTGCATGCCTCTCCCCCACAATATTCTGTCGTAGTATTGTGTAGTCATTCGTAACATGCACGCAGATCCTATCTATGTCTTGGTCGTATGGGTAAGGAATTGGTCTATCTGTAGCTTGTCCTCATGGCTGATAGTTTCTCTGGCTTATGCGTATGGACTTGCCTATCTTAAGATGTCTATTTTTGCAATCTTCATTGGAAATTGATGTATGTTCTCCTTGTGCAGGTTTTACCACCTTTAGCGGTGCCCAAGTTAGAGCATGAAAGGATATCATAGAACCCGTCATTCGAAGAGAATGCCAAACTTATACGACAGTTCCTTATCAAGAACTGATTCAGGAGACGAGAACGGTTTGCCAAGAACTGATCTAGGAGACGAGGATGAACATCCTGCATCATACAAGGAGTTGTCCCTGTTTATACAGGGTGCTAGCTACGTTTCTTCCCTTTATGAGGTTTGCTACCGGTCGGGGGCCTACGACGTCGATGACAGGATTTGGATTAATTACCATTCCTGCCTTCGGTCTTTCCGCATGGTTATAGAGCACCTGCTCCTGCTTCTCCCTTGCTATCCATTAGTATGGATTCTTTTCCATATAATAAGGTTTGCACTATGGAGGGATGATCCAGAAAGCATTGAGTTCTGTTGTGGGCTTGACTTGTGTTAGTAGCAATGACAGCACGGAGGGGTGCCTCTAATGAAAAAGGTTCGCATCAGCGAGACTTCATGGAAATCCTTAAAAGGGGGTTTCTATCATATGTACTCATAAACTTGAATACTAATAAAAAAACCCTTGAATGTAATAGATTTTCATTATATGTACTCATGATCTTGAATATTAATCAATAAAGTCTCTCCTTTTCTAGAATTTTTTCTTTGTATTTGTTACATTATATGTTATGGACTTTGGGTTTTGTACTAGAGGTAATATAGACGTAGCACAAAACCATTTTCTTTTATGGATATCCCACTTGAGAAATCTTTGGTGGACCTATTACTTATTGCGCACTTGAGTGCAAGTAATAGATTTGAAATAGGACTTGTCAGAGGTGATATGGATGTGGCAAGTTTTGTGGACTTAATACCGCTGGTGTACTTAGAATTAAGTATGGGTGCAAAGTTTTTGACGACGATCGATATCAGAGGTAATATGGACGTGATAATCGATATTCAAGCATGATGGTTTACTCAGAGGTAAGAAGGATATGGCAAACCCTATTAGAGAGGATATAAGGACGATAGCTAAGAGGTAATATGGACGTCTGCTAATCGATAGTCATACCGAGAGGTTAGGTACGATCCTAGTATTTTTTTGGAAGGAAAAGAAAATGAGCCGGAGGTAATATGGACCTAGCAGATTTTCTGGACTTAAAATTGTTGGCATACTTAGAGTTAAGTATGGGTGATAAGTTGAGATGACAACTGATATCAGAGGTAATATGGACGTGATAATCGATAGTCAAAGCCGAAAGATTTATTCAGAGGTAATATGGTGTAAACCCCCTCACCCAAAATAGGTATTTTGTATGTATTTTATATTATTATATTTATTATATTTATTATAGATTATTTTAAATATTGAATTACTTTAGAGTATTCTCTTAGTTAACTATAAAATAAAAAAATTTGGTATATTTACTTATGTAAATATTTATTAAGATATATTTTTAGACTATTTTAGATTTTTGGAGATTTTTCTAGAATTTTTAGGTAATTAAAACATATGGAACGTAAATTTTTAGGACTTCCATGATTTACTATGAGACCATACTTGCATATTGTTCCTACCAAATATTTATTTTAGGTTAAAATATTTAATTATATTTTCTGTAATTTATTTAGAATTTTAAGAAATTTATTTAGATTTTTGAAATTATTTAGGATTTATTTGGATATATATAGTCTTAATATTATATAGATAATAATTTAGTGTTAATAGATATTAATAAGATTATATATAAATTATTTGAATTATCTTTAATTTTATTTAAGATTATAAATTATTGAGATAAACTCAAACTCTATTTTAAATTAATTCAAATCCTAAGCCTACTAGGAAATAAACTTCATGCATATCCTATCATTATTTAAACTGATCCTAATCATATCCAAATTAGCCAATCCTAGTCGTATTCAATTAAATAGTGTCCACCATTATAAATACCTCATCCTTCATATTTTTTTCCCCAAAATCCTCTCTTTTTTGTTCAAAAATAGTCAAAATTCGTCATAAATTCAGGCTCATTTTCTAGTATGTTATGACGACTTAAAAAGACAATATCTCCTAGTTTCGGACTCCAAACGTGCTTCAGTTTTTTTTATTAGAACTATATCAAGGTTAGTTTTCTGAATATATAAATTATTTTAATAATTTATGAACCTATTTTTCCAAAAAATTCTAAAAGTGTCAGTTATCCGAAATCAGACGCGTTTTCGTATTTTTGAGATTTCGGGAGATCCCGAACTCGGAATTATGAGCCGTTTGAAGTTTCAAAAATCTAACATGATAAACTTTCATAAATTATTTTTACAGAATTTAATATATAAGTTTAATCTACTATAAAATTTGTGCAACATAGACGTAAATAGGAAACAACCAAAAACTATCATCTATTCGCCCTTGTGGCCATAACTCTTTACCGACTTATGATTTTATAAAACCATCAATTCTGGCGTTCATATAGTGCTAAAATCTATAGGATTTTATACACAAATCCAGGATTTGATTCGGTTGACTTTTTGGTCAACGGATTACCTCAATTTGCGTGTCACGGCATCACAAATTCATAAAGTTAATTTTCTTTGGACCAAAATTTGGGTTTAGTAATAAAATCATTTTATAATAAGATTCAAATACTATTTTAGGTTATTTTTTCAGAATTAAAATATATTAAAATGGAGGAACCTATTCACCCACTTTTGTAACCTAACTTGTTTAATTTATGTGACGGGTAGATTGGACGACGCCTTGAGTTGGGACTTCATTCTTTTTTCAGATCAGGCAAGATACCTTGCCAAATTGCTTACAGTATTTTGCATGCTTATTTTATTTCTGTATATTCATTGCATTTTTGTAATTTCTTGCATGTGTAATTTTCTTTCAGTCATTACTATATTTTAGATATGTTGACACACACATGACACTTAGTATCATGAGAGGACAATCAGTAGGCGTATGGGCTTTAACCACTCTGGTAAACCGTAGTAACTAGCAAGCACTATGGTGGTCGTGTCCGATGGTCGCTACCCCCGAGGTATGTCGATTGGTGGAGTCATGAGGGTCGCTACCCCCGAGGTATGTAGGCTGATGATGTTCTAGACATGTGTGTGAGTTGCGAGGCTTAGATCGAGTAGCCTACCCTTGCCAATACATCGAAAAGTTGTCCTTATTTGCATTCATATAGATTGTGTTGTACAGCGTACTTATATATTTTCAAACATTATGCATGTTTATTGTATTCAAATTGGCATGCTTTTATGTATCTTGTTACGTCCCTCTGAGGACTTGGTCCCTTTCCAGGTGTAGATATTCATGACTTTTAGCAGGAGCACGGATCAGGACTTACCACTTATCTCTTCCGAGAAGGTATTACCTTCGGAGCATCTTTAATTATCTCTAGCGACGGATCGCTTCGCTGATACCTTTATATCATCATCTTATTTATATTGGAGATTTACCCTCCTCTCTTATTTTAGTATTAATATAGTAATTGGTAGTGGATTTGTCTCCACCCGACTATTAGTTTTGGATAATTCAGACTCATTATTCTAGTTTAGTTATTTCCTTTTGTGACTTGTGTGGATGAGATTTAGTATACCTGTGACATATGATCATATATATACCATATGTGAGTTTATATTCATGTTATAGCGTACGTCTGTATTATGGTATCCATATATTGGACTTGCCATATATATACGGCTAGCATGCTTACGCTGTTGCGAAGGGACGCGGCGCGGAGGGGCACGGCGGCGGCGGCGCTGTGTGCTGTTAGGGTCGTTGCTGTCGACGGTGGAGCTTCGGCTACTGGGGTTGTTGTTGGCTGTGGCGGAGGGTTATCGCAGGAGTGGCCGAAGCGACGGAGGCAGTGGCCGGGGAGCTCGGGTGGAGGGTTTGGTGATGGCGGTGGCGTTGAAGATCCACGGTGGTCGGGGTTTTGTAGAGAGGGAAGGCCAAGCGGGGGGGGGGGTCATGCGAGTGGCCGCGGCGGAGTCAGGGTCGATCGTGGGGCGGGGTCATGGCCGGTGGAGCGGGGAGTGGGGCCGGCGGAGGCGGGGTCGTGGCCGGGAACCGCCGAGCGGGGGGGGCTCGGGGGATCATGGGGTAGAGGAAACGGGCTAACGTGTCGGGTAAGGTCGGATCGGGTTGGGTAGGACCCGACCCATTAGGTTAGGGTCCGGTTCAGTAGGGTTTAGATGGGTCCGGTCCGGTTCAGTTGGGTCGGGTTCAGTCCGGTTTAGTTAAACCAAGGGTTTTTAGCTTAATAAAAATAGTTTTTGAGCCCAATAAATTCCAAAAAAATTACACAACATCCAATAATTAATAATACACCCAAAAATATAATTTTTGTAATATTTTAAAACTTAATTTAATCAATAAAAATATTAATCCCTGAAGGACATTTTTAATAATTAAATAAAAATTACCAAAAAATCCAAAAAATTTATTTTTAATTTTTTTTAAATAAATTGGGTGTTACAATCTATCCACCTTAATAGAATTGTGTCCTCACAATAAGAAAATAACCGACAACAGAGATGACGCGGTTGCGAGACATATTCGAAGCACGACACAAATAAAGAATCATGATCAAGAAGAAATCGAAATATGAGGGATAAGAAAACACCTAAAATATTTTCCTAAACAATAAAAGTTAGGTAATTCAAGAGTAAAGAAATCTGGTTAGAGCAAGGAAAACTACAGCTTATGAGAAACTTGGGTATCAAATACTAACAAGTTCAAAATACTAGGTTCAAGGCTAAAGACATGAACTAACAGGCACATGCTAAAGCATTACTAGGAATATATAGCTAAGAATAACTCAAATCTTACGCGCATTCGCTACTCCATGAGTCTGTGCGTCCTCCATTATAATCGCATAAGCTTGTTCGCGTCCTTGTGGTGGTGTCCTCTGCTGTTGCTGGGCCTGCTGGAAGAGTGCTGATCTGCTTGATTGCTTTGTTAAGATGATTGTCCTCCACCAACTGGTGTTACTTTATCATCGTAGGTGACAACTGCAACTTGTGGTATTCCTGCGGAAGTCTCGTTGCTTGCTTGTGAATCCGTTACTCTACATCCAAATTAAACTATAAAAGGCGCACAGAGGAATCAAGGCATGATGCAAGTCAAGAAATTTTGAATCTGATAGAGATCAATGATGATTCAAACAAGTGGATGAGATCCTATAACTTATCATATCTTTGTCGCAGGCTTGCTCGGTCCCTTAGTTGAAACCGAAATAATTTAGTCGTAGACCTGCATGGGCCACCACAAAAACTATGTCATGCCACAGTCCCAAAATATCGAGGGACTAGCCATGTGGCAATGGCCAACAGCACACACCAATAGGCAAACCCAACTTAATGGACCCATTAGGGTGTACTTAAGCTGTAAACAACAATAATAAGGTCTATGATGCAGGTCACATGAATAAATCTAATCTCATCCACAGCAAATAATCACGAAATAATGTTAGAATAATCAAGATCAAATATATCCAACAAATCTCCATAAAATATCTCGGGGAACAACCCGATAATGAGTTTGTTACAGCATTTCAAATAAACATGAAATAAGAGTCAACAATAGAAATAACTGAGTATAATAAAGCAAATACTCAGGAGAAATCCTTGGCGATCACCTTGTCCTCTGGTATCGGTACTGCTCCTGTCCCGTATATCTCAGGATAGATCTCCTCAGCTATACCTGGGGACATAATCCGGATTCCAGGTCCTCAGGGGATATAGCAAGGTACAAGAATAACTCAAGCTAAAATAAATGCAGTGCAATAATAATTGAAACAATAGGGTAAACTATGTAACCAGCTAGGTGTTATGCAAATGAGAGCGTCAATAGAACTCAGGCTGAAACTGCTACATGCTCTGTATCAGGGAGCTGGTAGCAGTGATATCACGTAATGGGCCAAGCTCGGGTGTAGAGCCTTGAGTACCGCATTAATAAGGGTTTTATATATATAATCAGCCTATACCCTGTGTGTTTCTCCCTGCCCAATTTAATCACACGTCTCATGTCCATGACACGCAAGATCATGACCTCTAACTGATATAACGAATCATAATGATAGCCAAGTATATATATAAAGTCTATGTCACGAATCCTGTAACCTATACAGAATTATCATGAATAACTCAGGAAGATTATGTTACATGAATAGTGTCAGGTGTCCTATGGTATGACGTACTTGATAATGCAAGCACGCAGATATATAGGGTCGCGATATCAATCTCTAGTGACGTTACACGACTCTGCGTACGGCGTCGACACCCGAATATTATTTGGACATGAAGCAACGTCTCACGGTCCTGGGTTGACTATATACATCACAGAAGTATATATATATGAATAACTCAAGAAACAATATCAGATAACTACTGCAAGTTTGGCAAGGTACACTTGCCTGATGTTTGGATTCCAACAGTTGCTTCGGTATTCGTGGGGTCTTCAAGTACTCCTCTGGTTGCTAAAATAAACACTACCATCATTTTCAAAAGATATGAAATAGCTAGAATTTCCTGTCCATAAGTCCAATTTGGACACAGGGACAAAATTGACAGTTTTCGGTCAAAGCGGGATTCACATGTGGCCCACTTTGCACCAAAAAATGTGCCAGAGACAATATTCTCCAAATTCGTCAAACTTAGTGTCTACAAGTCCAGAAAGATGATACAAACCCAATAGAATATCCAAAACTGGATTCCGATTAGCCGATCACAAAATCGCCCGTCAAGTAAAGCCGTGGGGCCCACGATACGGGATTTTGTCAACGTTCTCAGAATCGAACCAAACTTGGGTCATAGGACCAGCGTATTGCTATGAGTATGATGGCACAAGTTTTGTTTCGAAATGATGAGCGTACACCAAGTTACAATGAGTTTCAGAACAGGGCCGATACAAGGCGTTGTCGACGGATACACGTTGATTTCGGTGTGCACGCACGTCCGTATAAAGGGTCCACACCTTTCGGTGAAGTTCTCACACGACCAAGTCACCTCGTTTAGTGGGGCGCACCCAGTTCCGAAAAAATCAGAATTTTAATTAACCAAGTTTTTGGTTATTTTTACCCGCGAATAACATGCAAATTACAGCTCAATAAATTAAAAAAAATAGGATTTTAAAACTTGGTCATATGGCCAAAATTACTGTTCAATTAGATTTTAAAAATATTTAGCAGGTTGGTCGCAAAAAGGTCGTAAAATGGGGTATTCGGGACAAATTCTGAATTTTTAGAAATAGGGTTATTTTTTCAGTTTTTGCGTCGCGGTTTGAGACCTACATTGGACACGATACCCTGAACGAGTTATACGGGTTTCAAGAGGGTCACGCGGTCTTCACACAAGATTCGACAGAAAGGAATACGGGTCTATGTACAGAGAGATACGGGGCTGGGAAGGGGTATACCTCGTTGTTGCGAAGGGACACAGCACGGAGGGGCACGGCGGCGGCGGCACTGTGTGCTGCTGGGGTCATTACTGTTGGCGGCGGAGCTTCGGCTGCTGGGGTCATTGCTGGCGGTGGCGGAGGGTTGTCGCCGGAGTGGCCGAAGCGGCGGAGGCGGTGGCCGAGGAGCTCTGGTGGAGGGTTTGGTGATGGCGGTGGCGGTAAAGATCCGCGGTGGTCGGGGTTTTATAGAGAGGAGAGGACGAGAGAGGGAGGGAAACGTGGGGGTGGCCGCGGCGGAGTCGGGGCCGGTCTTGGGGCGGGGTCGTGGCTGGTGGAGCGGGGAGCGTGGCCGTCGGAGGCGGGGTCGTGGCTGGGAATCGCGGAGCAGGGGCGGATCGGAGGATCGTGGGGGAGAGGAAACGGGCTAGCGGGTCGGGTAGGGTCGGTTCAGGTTGGGTAGGACCCGACCCATTAGGTTAGGGTCCGGTTCACTAGGGTTTAGATGGGTCTGGTCCGGTTCAGTTGGGTTGGGTTCAGTCTGGTTTAGTTAAACCAAGGGTTTTTAGCTTAATAAAAATAGTTTTTAAGCCCAATAAATTCCAAAAAAATTACACAACATTTAATAATTAATAATACACCCAAAAATATATTTTTTGTAATATTAAAATACTTAATTTAATCATAAAAATATTAATCCCTGAAAGACATTTTTAATAATTAATTAAAATTACCGAAAAATCCTGAAAATTTATTTTTTTTAAAAACATGGTGTTACACAATTATTGATGATTTTAAATTTCGAGGACAAAATTTTTTTAAGGTGGGTAGACTTGTAATCTCCATATCCTAAAATTTTAGCTTAAATGCTATTATTAGGTTAATTTGGGGCTATTGGAATTTTTTTACAATTTTTGGTTAATTAAAAACTGGTAACATTAAATTTTCTAGGGCTTTCAAAAATTTATTTTAGAGTCAAACATAAGTTAAAATATTTAAACTTTTATTTTAGGTTCTAAATAATCAAATATATTTTCTAGAATTTTTTGAGAATTTTCTGAGAATTTTCTGAGAATTTTCTGAGTATTTTTAGTATTTATTGGGAGTTATTTAGGCTAATAATTAATTTTTAGGACTTCTAGAATTTATTGTGCAAGCCCAGGAATATAGAATGGACCCATGTAATTTTATAGGGTTTATAATATTATTGTATATTTTCTTGAATTTTTTTAGAATTTTTGGAATATTTTTAATATTTATTTTTATTTAAATAGGCAAAACTGATTTTTAGAGCTTCTCCTAATTATAGTAGAAAACTTATGAACATAAAACTATCCTAAGTATTTTTTAGGGTTTTTGGGTTCAAAATATATTTTCTGTAATTTTTTCAGATTTTTATGATTATTTTTAATATTTATTTTTAGATATTTAGATTTAAAATAACTTAAATAATATTTTGATAAAGGCAAATCAAAAACAAATAATATAAAAAAATTATCCAATCAGAATCTGATACGTGTCAGCCTATAACTTTTGATTCAGCCGCATATATATAAATATATATATTATAATAATCTTAATTATCCCATTATTTTAGAGAGATAGATTTTGGAGAATTGTCATCTAGGATTTTCTTCATCTTCCAGAAGCCATTACTCATAGCTCCGGACTCCAAATGCTGCCCATTTTTTTCATTAGAACCATATTGAGGTTAGTTTTATGAATATGTAAATTATTTTAATAAATTTTGAATATTAAATTCTGGAAAATACGTAGAGCACAATTTGTACAAAAATAGACGCGTCTCGGTGTTTTCGTGATTCCGGGAGAACCAGGAATCAGAATTACTAAACGTTTGAAATTTCAGAAAGCTAATGTCAAGATAATTGACATATGTTTTTCCTAGGATTTAATACGAAATATTTTAGTACTGTTAATTCTGTAGAACTTCTAGGTTAACAATCAACTACCGTTGCACAATACGATTTTAGGTATGTGCAATAATTTCCACACAAATTTAAATTTAGATGAGCCATAAATTCTAGCATATTTTTTATGCTAAAATTTGCAGGAAACTATGCATGAAAGTTGAGTTTGCATCGGTTGACTTTTTGGTCAACATATCGTCTCGATTTGCGTGTCATGAATCTCGAATTGGTAAAATTCATTTTCTTTGGACAAAATTTAGGAATTAACCTAAAAATCAGAATAATAAGATTAAAATAAGATTTTAGAGTAATTATTCAAGAATGAAATAAATTAAAATAAATTATCTTTTGACATGGTAAATACATAGGCTATTTGGACTGTGACTTGGATTCTGATTCATACCAGCTAAGGACACCAGGCGAGTACATTCTCTGATAGTTTTTTGTTTATGATATCCTCTATGTTCATTGTATTTACTGTAGATATCCATATTTTCTGAGACGATGGTTACACGGATTGGTATATTCGGATCTCGTCATGAGATGTTATTCCTTGTATATGGTGTATCTTGTACAAGTCTTATTTTATTGATTATCTTGTACATGTATAGACACAGATTCTCGGAAAGACTAGCTATCTTCTTGGGAAATCCCGTACCATAATGTACCATGGTTGGATCAACTATACTAGACGGGGGTGGAGAGTATTTTAGTGTAGATATGTGATCATGACCTTTATGTATAAGTCGTGTTCTCATGTTAGTGTTGGTCATACACCACACGTATGACTAACCAGGCCATTATTCGTGTACAAGTTCCCAAGTCGATCATATGTTAAAGCTAGACTCACACACTTAGGCATTAGTATTCTTGTTCATTGTCATATTGTTCATTCTTGTATTTATTTCCAGTATTTTCTTTATTGTGTATCTCTTGTACATGTATATGCATCTTGTATATTTACATCTATTTACTGCTATATAGTTTATATCATTGATTTAGAACTACTATTAGAGATGTACTTCGTTCCATCCTAACTGGAAATATTTTTCCAGACTGTGACTTAGAGGACTGGTGTCCGATATATTATGGACCACAGGGAGAGTAGCTGCAGCCTTGGATCTTATAGTTCAGTTATGATTCTGGGAGGTCTAGCCGGGATCACTAGTTATTCAGTTAGTTTCTTTTAGTAGTTTATGGTACCGGGTTTATTTTCGGCATATTAGAGGCTTTGATGTTAGTGTTGAGTTAGATTATTTAGACTTGTGTTGCATTTTGATTATTTATTTTCTTTATATCTTATCGTACTTTAGTTATGTAATTGAGTATTTTTAGATTATATTGTGATATTTGTGTCTCCTTATGGAGTTGGATATTCGTATGAGATTGATTAGATAGTAGTGTAACCTAGACAACGTTCTACCGTCGATACTACGGCGTAGGCTGGACGTACCCACGTACTCGTGCCCCTATATCGAGTGCGGGTCGTGACACTTCTAGATGAGGTTCTTGGCTTGAGAGCTATACCGATGAAGTATCATCTTGCCGATATCTAGTTCTGGCTCTAGTTCCTTTGGTTCAAAGAATTGGGGACTTTTTACTCTGCCGAAGATGATGAATTTGTCTCCCCTCTTCCTTGCTGGAACTATGAAGTAGGAGTTTTGACTAGAGAGAATCTATTTGACTGCATAAGTGGTAGTCACCTGTGTGTGCAGGTGCAGGCTCAGACCTTGTTCAAGGGAATATAGCGTGTTGATATGTGTAACATCCGAGTAGTTCAAAGATAGCCCTTTATTAATAAAATAAGGGATCTCATCTTCCAAAATTACATCATCGAGAGAACAAACTTAAGCATGAGTGGCTACGTACTCCTCCAATTCATCCTTGTTTTCTGAGATCTACCCCCAATATGAGCGACGGCTTTGGAGGTCTCCTGCTCAGCTTTACCACTAGAGGATCGAAAGTCGTTGTAGGTGTCGGACCTTCCTTCAGTGATCGACTCAATATACGAAGGTAAACGACCAGAGTCTCAGGTACTTTCCTGGAAAGTTTTACCATGAGGGGAGGAGATACGTCGGGAGTGCGTTCTTTGAGATGGACCCTCAAGGGCTCATCCAATGTTGTCCCAATATCTTCCTCATTGTCAACATCAATGCTATCTTCATCTTTGTGGACTTGCTTGTAGAGGATCGAGTCAGAGTAGTAGGCCTCGACCCCTTTAAATGGATCATTGTCAACAAATTTTGTCATGACGACACCGAGTTCATCCATGTACTTCAAGCACTGGTGCAAGGTTGATGGCACAATCATATACTGATTTATCCATAGACGTCCCAACTGGACGTTGTAGCATACATCTACGTCTATGACGTAGCAGGTGATATTTGTTTTCAAGTCACCGATCTGAAACTTTAACCAAATCTTGCCCAGAAGGTAGCATCTTCCAGCGTTGAAACCACTGATGGCAGTATTACTCATTGTCAGGCGATGCATCGAGATACCCAGAGTCTGAAGCAGACTATGCGAGATAATGATAATTGACGAGCCAGGGTCGATGTCCGTTCGATCCACCTTGATGGCGCTAATATACCCTATGTAAAACAGAGGACGATCGTGCTAATTGTTCTTCAACAACATGTATTTTTATGAGAACGTGATATTGGGTATCGTCTCCATCATATTATTGCATAGGGATATGCGATAAGATCTTCAGCTGGCAGCTTAACCTGCACCAAGTAGGTGTCGGTATTCTTTAATACCTCACTCAGAGCAATATGAGTGTCTTTCGAGTGTCAGAGAAGCTCGAATAGTGACAACTTTGCTAGATTATTAGTGAGATGCACAAAGATATCGAAGTTATAGGGCTTCTCCAGCCCCTGAGCGACATCTTTGTGCAGCGGTTTGTCAAAGCGAGTTGCTTGGACTTGTCCACTGCTGAAGGTTGGGATAGATCCAGATCAGATTTGGCGATTGGGAGCGCACCATCGTCGGGGATATCGTACTCTCATTGGTATGCCAGGCCTAACCTTGTTGTTCTTGCTTGGACTTGGACTTCTTCGAAGGGGATAGAATCCGTGTAGTAGGACTTGGACTTCTTGTCCTTGGATTTGGGGGCTCAAGTTGTTGTCTACTGCATCAAGTCTGGAGCAAGGTCAGGATGGACCCACATGACCTTCTCCCATGATATGGTGAGAGGTATCAACCCAGCTGTTTGGTCATGAGATGGCAGGAGATTGACAACCTCCATTGTCTTGGGCTTTCGTCATCGGGAAGTTGCCGAACATGATAGATTCCATATTTGTGGCAACTGTCTTTTCATCGAAGTCCATGGTGAGAGCCTTGGTGTCAAGCAAAAAATGGATGTACCACTTCAGTGAGTAGCAGTCCCATGTCACATGATGGAGATAATGATGGTAGTGGCAGTACTTCAGATTTTTCACCTCGGCTGCCTCAACAGGGCGCTTGATGTTGGGGAGCCGAAGATTGTTTCCCTTCATTAGCATGTCAAAGATTGCCATGACATCATCATCTTCGAAGGAATAGTTTTTGGAGCCTCTGTGAACTTTTTCTCGGGCTTCTTTGCTATATTGACGACCATAGCCTTCTTCTCTTTGTCATCCAGGACGTTCTTACCGATATTGTTGTTGTTGTTGTAACTGCGTTGTCCCTATCATCACCGACAGGTATCTGTATCCCCAGGAGATAAGCGTCCTTTACCTTCTTCTCAGTACCGACATCATTTATGATGAACGTCGTCCACTCTTTAAAATGAGAGTCGCACATTCAGAGCCTGATTATGGGAAGGAGATTCCTTTGGTAGGTGTCCATCAGTATGGACTTAAATTATCGGGGGGTAACTTCAGCTCCGCTTATCTATACCGCTCGATGTATTACCGTTCAGAATCTTTCTCCCCTTGTGATATGTCCATTAACGAGGACAACATCATATAATTTTCTCCGTCGTAGAACTGAGCAAGAAAAAGGAATTTGAGGTCGTCGAATGACAAAATACAGTTGTCCTGGAGGCTGCAGATCTAATTGAAGGCTATTCCAGACTACCCCGACAAAGAGCTTGGTTAAAAGGGCATCGTTGCGAGGCACATGTCCCGTTGCCATCTCGAAGTAACTCATGAATTGACGGGGAGATGTCTTCCCAACAAACAAAGTCAAGTTGAAGGGATTATACTTGGGCGGATACGGTAGGTATCTCCACTCGAGGGGATACGGTTGTCAGATCCCAAGCTCGCATAGTGAGTCCCAATTTCCCATAGAGTCTAGGTGAGCCCAGAGTTACTGTACCTCCTGCATTGCTTCCCGAGCTTCATCGACTGTAGAAGGAGCAGACGATCCAGGTAGGGGATGGTTACCCCCAGCGGGTGGAGCGGTTGTATTAGAATCTCCATTTGTCCCAGGGTCTATACTTTTTTGACCAGAGTCCCTCGCTGGTTGTGGGACCATATTTTTCTTAGTTTCCAGCATTGTCTGGGTCAAGGCTTGCATTGATGCGCTCATGGTCTACATCATGGCCTCGAGGGTTTTTAGACGTTGTCGATCTTTGAGGCCCTGGTGATCATCCCCTGCCATGTATTATGTTCTCACATGGGAAGAAATAGATGGGACGCTGGACATCACACTTTCTGTCTTAGAATCTTGCAGTGAATGATAATCAGGGAAAGTTGACAGTATTGCATCCTCTTTAAACTAAGAGGGAACAATACCCCCAGCGTAGGAAGCTGCATCCACTTGACGAGGGTGGCTACCCCCAGGGACCTCAGCATCTGTTCCTTGGGAGTCATCATCTTCTCGGAACGCCTGATTATCATAAAGGTCCGGGGGATTACAACCCCCAGCTTGCGTATCTATGTGAGGTCCTGAGAAAAAACTACCCCCAGTGGCTGACAGCTTCTTCTTTGAGCGGGTGCCTAGGTAGATACCTTCCGCGGGTTCTGGTGCCAGTCCTCCTTGGATATCTCTTCTTGACTCGCTGGCCTAGAGCTATGGACTGGAAGTGCTAGACTTCTGACCTCCTCTCATGGAGGGCACCTTCCGAGCAGAATAGCATGAGGCAAAGGGTAGCTCCTCTTCCTTTGTTGCTTGTACCGGTTCTTTTGGTTGCAGCCGGGTAGGTGCCTTTTGTTGCAGCTGCTGGAATGTCGACTGCCTTTTTGTAGGTATTATTGTTTTGTTACAGCAGCAGTTGATGATAATTTTGGCACAATGATATCCTGGGGAGGAACTTCGTATGCCATGGATGTTTACCTGCACTTGTGATTGATCATGTTGCGCAAGTCAAGCGAGGGCTGACTCACCTTTGCACCCTTCTTATAAGCCCGGGTAGACCGAGCATATAGATTCGTAGGTGTTGACTTTGCTTCCTGACCTGGGTTCGTATAAGTACTAGCCCTATGTTTCCATTGAAAGACTCTTTAGATCGAACATGTCTGATTGCCACTGTGGGCTGGACGTATGGGCCAGTTTTGTATGGCTTTCGGTCATGGGCACGCATAGTAAGTAGTGCCTGCTAACGGTCGATGGAATGAGCAATTCCTTGAGCTTGGGGAGCTCGCATTGCCCTAGAATTCTTTGTACAAGAACGCACCAGTGCGTAGTATGAAGAGCCCAAGTTCACATCTTTCCCTTTTTCAGTAAGGCGCTTGGAGTCAGAGTTGAGTAAAATTCGATCGAAGACGAAAGTTTGGCGGCTATTTTGACCGCACGCGGCCATCTTCTTGCTGCTGCCGTGCGGTGTCGCATAATCTTATTCATGCATCTTTTGACGTGGCAGTATGGAACTTTTCTTAGCGCTCGAACTCCTGGCATCATAGTATTTTTCTCTGCCATAGCTCAAGTGCTAAGCGCTTTTCTTATCCGAAGAGGCTGCCGCATGAGAGGTGGACCCATGATGTGTTGTCCCTAAGGCCGAGAGAGATACATGGAGAGCATGCTCCACCGTTGGGTGAGACACAGCAGCCTTTGTAATCTATGTCCTGCGGGTCATTAGGTGTTGAGCACTCTTCTTGTTTGAATAGGCTGTCGCATAAGAAGTAGACGCATAATGAGCGGTCCATGCGGCAGAGAGAGAGACGGGGAGTGCGTGATCTGCAGTCGGGTGAGGCACAACGGCCTTTTCAACCCATGCCCTACGGGTCTTATAAGGCTTTGCCAACCTTGGAGAAGCCCTCAGAGAGCATTTTCTTGAAAGCTTGCTGGTCGAAGGGTTAAACCAGCATCCTCTGGGTCGAACCCAGCTTCGACGGGTCGAACTGCGTAACGACCTTCTCATAAGAGGAGAAGGATGTCCCCAGCAGAGTCACTACCTTGTTCGCCATTATTTTAGGTTTAGGAAACCTTCGTTTAATAACAAACAAAAAGATTACAAAAGTATAATATTTTTTATCTGGATAGTTTAACGATAGAGATCGAGTACTGCAGCGACTCTTTTACTCCATTGACCGTCCGACGAGTAAATAGGGATGCTCTTTATTCTCTTCTCTCTCTCTCTCTCTCTCTCTCTCTCTCTCTCTCTCCTGAGCTTGTGTGCACGTACGTAGCTTACTTGGAGGGGTATGGTCTCTCTGAGGTAGAAAAATTCAGCCTTTAGAATGTCCAAGCTGCCTCTATTTATAGCCATCATGTTGATGGGCTATAGGTACCGCATATCCTTCTGTTTGGTGGCCGAAGGGAGCTCCTTCAACATAATACAGTTACAACTATAGGCGCATAGTATGGGTTGAGTCCAGGACAAGCTGTCATATAGACGTTTTATTAGGATTTGCCGCTTGCTGGAGTTTCTGGCGGTTCTTATCTTCTGTTTGCATGACTTGGTCAGCTTGACACGTGGCTCATATTTAGTTGGAAAGAATCATAACAGAAATATTTTGTCTCAAAGAGCCTTGCCATATTGGATGTTTGGAGTCTGAGATGCATCAACGCATGGGGCCAGAGGAACATAGGATGCATAGAATCTAAAATGCATGGGGCCAGAGATGCATGGAACTCATGTAGTCTGGAATGCATGGGGCCCGAGTTGCATGGAGCACATGGAGTCTGGGATGCCTGGGACCAGAGACGCATGGAGCGCATGGAGTCTGGGCCGCATGAGGCATCATAAACGTGGTATTGCATACTTGTCAGAAGTTATTATTAGTCTGACGAGAGATTCTTATTTCTTAGTATGCTCACATCTTTCGAGGTGTTCAAAAAATCATTTTTATCAAAATTCTCTGTTAGACTTAATCTTGGTGTCAGGTCTTTATGAGGCCAATATTTAGGGGCACATGGATGCTATTTTTTCTTGGCCATATGGTCATCCTGCTGCCTAGTTTCTTCTGAGTCGACTTTGGGGCGCAAGTTAGTTGAGTGTATGGATCTAGATTTTTCTTGCTTCTATAAATACGAGAAAAAAAAGATACTAGGCAAGCAACAATAATAATCAATAAAGAACGACCAAGCATTGTCTATGGCTTATTATCATTAGCTAACTAGGGTTATCACAAAACCTAATTACTAATAAATGCAATCTTGAGAATCTCTCTATTGGTCACATGCCCTGTAGACTATCTAAGTTAAACCCAGCCATAACTAAGCTAATATATATATAGTAGAAAGTCCAGCCTCGAAGCCGGCATCCAAGATAGTGGCATTACACAACAAAGAGCATATTATGCTCCATATAATGGTGAGCTAATAGTCTGATACATCATGTAACTGCCCTACTTGACGGTATACTGGAAATATGCCCCTCACGACAGAGAGCTCTAAGCCCCTACGAAGCAAGGTAGCTAGACAACTGGACTTAATACAATCTAGAGATTCTTCCCTCCCAATGATCTAGTTATTCAAACTAGTTAATTCTTAACATTTTATATTAGGATTTTGGGTGCGGCATTCCGCTGAATCCATCCTAGACATGATGTTCCCCGTAGAGATATTCAAGACAGGATAATTTTTAAGCAAACCCATGTAGAGGATAAGAAAAGAATACAACCACACGGTTATAGGCATGACTAGCGAGCGCTATAATAAGCCATAACAGATAATATAATAGTCAAGTACCACGAGTGTACTACTACGAGTCGCTGTCAAGCATGTAAGAGATAATGAATACGAGTGCACTACTATCACGCATGTCATATATAATGACTACGAGTGCACTGCTACGAGTCACTATCACGAGTATATAGGGTATAAATCAATCCCCTAATATACGAGGTCACATGGTCAGGTAATCATGGCAAATATATTTAGGGTATAAATCATCCCCTAGCTATATAAGAAACTAGTCACATAAATCACAATACCGTAAGGACAAGTCTAGGAACTACAAGTCACAAGTAATCATGTGAAAAGTATACACATCAAGGTGCCACGCAGGAAAACCAAAGAAAATATGACGAAAAAAAATATATGAAAAAGAGTATATGATCGGTATACCATCGATATACACCAGTATACCGCCGGTTTGCCGCCCCAAGATAGGAAAAATATAGCATCTTTTTTATTCCATTAAATCGGTATACCATCGATATATACCAATTTACCGTCAGTATGCCGGTTTGCATCACAACAGGTTTGTCGATTCTAAATCGGGCCAAAATTGGTATACCGTCGGTATGTCGGTTTCCATAGGCAATTATAGGAAAAGTCCAATCATGACGGGTATTCCAGAACCGAAATTACGTTCTAAAACTTAACAAAAAATGGTCCGATAAGATGTCAAGACTAAGGGTAAGTCTAATATAGCATATAGACTAAGTTTCATGACAATCACTCTGGTTATTGTTTCCGAAACCGAGTTACCTAACTAGTAAATATCACTATTTCTATCGAAAAAGTCAAAACAAGCTCAAATCAATTTTTGAAACTTTCACAGGGTTGGAAATCACTAGAGAAACATATTTAACAAAATGAGTATCATAAAATTCTAAGCATAAGCTACCAAGGAAATCAAAAATTATAGTAAAGTAAAGTTGTTCAAGATTTTGGCAAAATTTACTTGCCTTAAGTCAAGATCCCAGCCTAAACCTTCAACTCCACCACCAAGAGGGGTTCAGAAACCACACTCTTTGGCCTCAATACCAAGCTTACTCTCACGAGAAAATGAGAGAAAATAAAGAAAGTCAAGAAAGAAAGAAAAGGGAGAGGAGAGAGAAAATTAATTCATATATATTAAAGAGGTGATTTAATTGTGACCGTCCGATCTGCCTCATCAGCGATCCAAGTCACGAGATTAAATCAATCTCGACCACTCAAAACAAAATTAAGAAACCAATGGATAATAGAAAGTATCGAACACTATTCACAAAACTATCTCACAAAAATATCTCAAAAATATCTCAAAAGTAAAACAAATATCTGCCGAGCGGTATACCGTCGGCATGCCGGAGTATATCCCGGAATATCGGTCATTGAGGCAAGTTTCAATTTTGAATTTTTTTTAAGATTTTATGAGATCCAATAAAACATAGAAAACAGTAAAAAAATATGTACCCATATACCAATAAAGATACTGTGAGACGAGTCTCACAACTCTCCCCTCCTTAGAAAATTTTTGTCCTCAAAATTTTAATAAGGCTCTAAATCAAACAATAAAATCCAAGAAATTATGCTATTAAGAACTAAGCAGGAAACTCACACGATTGCAAAATCAAGGCAAGTAAATAGAATAAGGAATATAAAAGCAACTACAAGCTACAAAACAAACAATCACAAACAAGATAGGATATAATACGGAGGACACGAACAAGTATACCTCATGAGTCAAACAAATGCGAGTAACGAGCACGAATATCATCCTCGCACTCTCAAGTCGACTCACCCTATGAGTGATGACCCAAAGAAATACGAACTAATCGAATAGTCTGGTTCTTGAGAACCTTCTCCCTCCGATGCAAAATAGATACGGACCTCTCCTCATACAATAGGTCTGTACCAACAACCAACTCAAAATAATCTAGGATATGTTTCGGATCCTGAATATACCGAAGCAACTAAGATACGTAAAATATGTCATGTAACTAACGAAGCGATGGCGAAAGAGCTAATCATTTGGAGATATCTCCTACGCGCTTAAGAATATCAAACAGACCTATATATCTAGGACTAAGCTTTTTCCGTACACCAAATCTGATAACTCCACAGGTAGACAAAATTATAAGAAATACATTGTCGCCCACAGAGAACTCAAGATTTCGCCAATGCAAATCTGTCCAATGACGCTAATGATCATGAGCTACTCTGAGATGCTCTGTGAT
Organism: Iris macrosiphon; assembly: GCA_036927795.1. Lineage (NCBI taxonomy): Eukaryota > Viridiplantae > Streptophyta > Magnoliopsida > Asparagales > Iridaceae > Iris > Iris macrosiphon. The sequence goes on from JAYESA010000005.1 coordinate 127,522,303, forward strand.
CTGTCTGATAACCCCTACTGACTAAAAAATTATCTCTGGTCAAAGAATCTGACTCTCACCAATATCATCCCAAGCCAACAGTAATCTACATCTTCTACCATATAATGCCTCAAAGGGTGCCATCTGAATGCTCTCCAGGAAGCTTTTGTTGTAGGAGAACTCTACTAAGTGCAAGTGATCCTCCCAAGAACTACTAAAGTCAGTATATATGATCGAACCATATCCTCTAAAGTCTGAATCATACGCTCTGACTGACCATCTATCTACAAATGGTAAGCTGAACTGAACCTCAGTCGGGTGCCTAAACTCTGTTGAAGGCTCTGCCAAAAATATGAAGTAAACCTAGAATCCCTATCTAAGACTATGGTAACTGGCATACCATGCAGTCTGACAATATACCTCATATACATCTATACTAGATGCTCAGTAGATTGTCCAACTCGAAAAGGTATGAAGTGAGCCACCTTCTTGAGTCGATCTACTATAACCCAAGCGACATCTCTACCAGTTGGGGATCTAGGAAGACTGATCATGAAGTCCATGGTAATATGTTTCCATCTCCACTATCGTATCGGTAAAGGATGAAGAAGTCCAGCTGGTCTCTGATGCTCATCCTTAATTCGTTGACAAACTAAACATCGAGAGACAAACCGTGCTATCTTCCTCTTCTTTCCATTTCAGCAGAAGTATTGACGAATATCATGATACATCTTCATCCCTAGTGGATGAACCGAATATTGGAAACTGTGGCTCTCTGACATAATCTCATGCCAGATATCTCTATTAGTAACACAAAGTCGACTCCCGAACCTGAGAGTTTCATCCTCGTGTATGCTTAACTCTTATTGGCATCATGTCTCACACTATGCTCTTAGTCACTAAAGCCTAGCATCACTTGACTTTGCTGCCTTGATCCTCTCAACTATAGTAGACAAGACCTGCAATCCTACCATCAAGCCTATATTACCAGGTAACACAACCTAGATGCCCATCTCTTGAAGATCCTCCAGGATGTGATGCTTCTCCATAAAGAAATAAGCTCCTGCTCGCCTACTCAAAGCATCTATAACGACGTTGGCCTTTCCTAGATGGTACTCGAAAGATCAATATCGTAACCTGTTAATAACTCCAGCCATCTTCTCTGTCATATGTTGAGGTCCCTTTACGTGAATACATACCTCAAGCTCTTATGATCTGTAAAGATCTCCACCCACTCGCCATACAGATAATGCCTCTAGAGCTTGAGTATAAACACAATCGTGGCTAACTCCAAATTATGGGTTGGGTAGTTCCTCTCATGGTCTTAAAGCTACTGAGATACATAAGCTACAACCCTACCATACTGCATAAGGACACACCCTATCCCAATGCCTGATACATCACCTGGTCCGACTGGAAGTGTCAAAATAGGAGCTAAAATCAAACTTCACTTGAGCTTCTCGAAAGAAACTTGACAAGCATTCGATCACTTGAAGAGCACATCCTTACACACCAGCCATGTCCAGGGTATAGAAATCCTAAAAAAGTCTAACATAAACTATATGTAATAGCCTGTTAATCATAGAAAACTGCGCACCTCCAAGACTGTACTAGGTACTGGCCAACTCTCGATAGCCTCTACCTTCTTGGGATCCACCTCTATGCCTACACCAAAATTAATGTGACCCAAAGAATGAGATACGATCTAGCCAGAAATCATACTTGGTGAACCTCGCATATAGCTGATGCTCCCGAAGAGTCTGAAGTACTATACAAAGATACCGCTCATGCTCTGCCTCAGTCCAATTATAGACCAGGATATTATCAATAAACACTACCACAAACTGGTTTAGGTGAGGTATGAAGATGTGATTCATGAGATCCATAAATATCACTAGCGCATTGGTCAATTCAAATAGCATAACAAGAAACTTCCAATGGCCATATCAAGATCTGAATATTGTCTTGGGTATATCCTGTTGTCTGACTCTGATTTAATGATATCCCCAAACCGTAAATTAATCTTAGAAAATACAGCTTCCTCGCTGAGTTGATCAAACAAGTCATCTATCATGGACAAGGGATACTTGTTCTTAATGGTCACCATATTCAATGTATGATAATCAACACATAAACGCGATGAACCATTATTCTTTTTAACAAGAAGTAATAGGGTTCCCAAGGTGATCCACTAGCACGAATGAATTTCTTGGTCCTCAACTCCTCAATCAACTGATACAGAATCTCCAACTCTGATGGTGACATCCTATAGACTTGCTCAAAAACTAGCTTCGCCCATAGAATCAAATCGATGTAGAACTCTATATCTTGAACTGGCGGTATGCATAGAAGCTCATTGAAAAACATATTTGGAAACTCGCAGACAAGTTTGGAAAACTGTACCTCCTCGTCTACTGCCATCCTCAAGATAACTGACGGAGACTCAACCTCGTCTCTCTAAAATAATAACTCTTCCTCGCTAGGGACACAAAAGATAATCAGGCCAGCATGGCAATCTATTATCACGTGTCGTATACTCGACCAATCTATTCCTAGGACGATATCGTAATCACCCATAGGAAACTCTATCAGTCTAGCGAAAAACTCTTTACCGTACACTACGACTTGACACAGGTCATAAACTCTATCTACTCCAACAAAACCATTACCACTAAGTATATTCAACCATAAAAGTAAGGACTCAGACTCCAAGCCAACTCGTGTCGCAAATCGTGCAGACATAAACGAGTGTGATTTGCCAGAATCAAATAATGCTGAAGCAGAATACGAATATAAAAGAATAGTGTAGGACCGTATGGCAACTCTCGAAGGGAGGTGAATAGAGTTTAGCAAAAATAATCACTAATTTAAAATTATAAGTTTAAGGCCTACTTATAAACCACAGTAGCAAGTATTAGACAAGAATGTAAGCAGAGTATAAGTAAAGTTTAAAAGAGCAAACTCAAACACAGAATTTTATCTTGGTTTCTCTCATGGAGGACTAGTCCAGGACCGAGAACTCTTCCTCGGTGTTAATCTACTATTTATAAAATAGGGTACACGTGTGTCTTTGGTCCGAAGAGCACGCCAACTTCTTATAACACGATATTTTGATCCGAATAGCTCGAAGACTTCAGATAGAAATTGAAAGCAGCTTTTTAACCAAGCTTGTACAACTCTACTCAACTTCTAATCGGAACGACACTTGGCACTTATAAGAAAATAGGAGTTGTCTTATGTTTGATAATAAACGAAAGAAATTGAAAATTAGGTTTATACGAAACCCTTTCTTTGGTTTACAAACAAGAAAAAGAAGTACAATTAACCCTACACGAGGATGTTAAGTACAAAAATTTAATTATGGGGAAATATTGCTATAGGAGTCTGATCTGCGGTCGATCACTTTGTCCCTTGGACCACACGATGTCGAAGAAGTGCTGTAGAAGACAAAAAAAAGAAGCTTCAAAGACTGCAGGAGGGATTGAACTCTCGTTGCTAAAGCAGTCAATCAACACTCTCTTGATATACTCTCTTTTCTTGAAAAATCTTCGACCACCCTGGACCTCCATGGCCGGAGGTCTCTATTTATAGAGTTCAGCTACAGTCGACGTAGAAACCGAACAGCAGAGAGAGCTGCACCTTTTACGTGGCGGTTATAATAATTGCTACCCACGTACAAATGATCTCCTGAATTGGCGTATGAGGTAATACGTATAATCGCTTATCGAAGATCACGACATGCAAGCCACGTAGATAACTGCTCCTTGCGTAGAGATGGTTGGGATAAAAACCAAATAACTGTCTCATTAGCGTAAAAGCTGAATAACTGTTCTGATGGCATAAAAGCCAAGTAGCTGTCTTGTTGGCGTAGAAGCCAAGTAGCTGTCATGTTGGCGTAGAAACCAAGTAGCTGTCATATTGGCGTAGAAACCAAGTAGCTGTCTTGTTGGCGTAGAAACCAAGTTCTACGTAAAGCTTGATGCTTTACAAATATAGCCTGAGTTGGCATATTTCGAGGAGATAGCGTACAGCGTGCTCCTATAGCTGAAAATAGTCTGGTTGGCGTAATGTGCGAGGATGGTGATATGGACGTATTAGCGCTAATTATAGCTCACCCAGTCGTTAAAAGTAGAAGCAAATCTTATGCATTAAATGCAAAGATTGTCACGCCCCAGTCCCAAAAATACGTAGGACTAGGACACATAAGCATGCCAGCCGCATGGATATGGCAACTCCAATATATGGAAACCAAATCCACACGTACGCTGTAATATGAATATCAAATCCACAAGTGGTATAAACATATGTCACAAGTCACAGGGTATAATCTAGATCTCATCCACGAAAATCAAATATGAATAAAATAACCAATGTCTATGAAACTAGATCTCAATAAGGAGTATCTAAGGATGATAGTTGGATGGAAACAAATCCACTACCAACTCAAATGGGAAAAGTAAATACAATATAAGTACAACACCATCAAATAATATAAGTACCAGCTATCAATCACGGCTCGAGAGAAGACGTCCACGAAGCATCTATAACCATCCAAATCTGCGCTCCTGCAAATACTCAAGAACAGGTACACCTGGCAGCGGACCAGGTCCTCAGAGGGACGTAACAAGATACAGAAAATACGAGCCAACTTGAATACAGTAAACATGCATATAATTTGAAAATAAATAAGTACGCTGTACAAGATAATCTATATGAATGCAAATGAGGATAACTTTTCAACGTATGGGCAAGGGTAGTCTACTCGATCTAAGCCTCACAACTCATGCACTCGTCCATGAACATTATCAGCCGGCATACCTCGGGGGTAGCGACCATCGAACACGACCCACCATAGTGCGTGGTAGTGACTACGGTGTTACCAGAGTGGTTAAAGCCTATACGCCTAATGATTGTCCTCTATGATACTAAGTGTCAAGTGTGTGTCAACATATCTAATATATAGTAATGACTGAAAGAAAACTACACATGCAAGAATAAACAGAAATGCAATAAATATACAGAAATATACTAAGCATGCAAAGTACTGTAAATAATTTGGCAAGGTATCTTGCCTGGGGTCCTCCTGTTGGTATGAATCAGAGTCCAAGTCACAGTCCAAATAGCCTATGTATTACAAATTCATCACGTCAAAGGATAATTTATTTTAATTTATTTAATTATATAATAATTACTCTAAAATCCAATTTTAATCTTATTATTCTGACTTTTAGGTTAATGCCTAAATTTTGTCCAAAGGAATTGAATTTTATCGACTCGAGACTCATGGCACGCAAATCGAGGCAATATGTTGACCAAAAAAGTCAACTGACACAAACTTGACTTTCATGAATGAATTCCTATAGATCTCAGCGTAAAAAACATACTAAAATTTATGGCTCATCCGAATTCAAATTCGTTTGGAAATTATGGCACATACAAGTTTCGTATCGTGCACCGATGGTTAAATTTTACCCTAAAAGTTCTACAGAATTAACAATATAAAAATACCTCTAAATAAATTCTAGGAAAAACATATGTCAATGATCTCGACATTAGCTTTCCGAAACTTTAAACAGTTCGTGATTCTGATTCCTGGTTCTCCCGGAATCACGAAAACATCTAAACACGTCTATTTTCAGACATGCTGTGTTCTACGAATTTTCCAGAATTTAATAATAATAATTTTGTAAAACAAATTATATAATCAGAAAGCTAACCTCAATATCTTTCTAACACAAAAAACTAGACCTTATTTGGAGTCCGGAGCTATGCGCAATGGCTTCTGGAAGATGAAGGAACCCTAGATGGTAATTCTCCAAAATTCGGCTGAAGAAAAACCCTAGAAATAAACTTAAACTAACATATATATAGAGGAGAGAGAAAGCAGTCGCGGCTCAGATCTTGACACGTGGCAGCCATCCAACGCTGCCCGCCCCGCAGTCACTGACAGGCGGGCCCGGCACTGTTTGCTGCGGGCGGCTGACAGGTGGGCCCCCTGTTTGCTGACTGGGCAGAAATAATTTCTTTTTGGGTTTTCTTTTTCAGAAAATAGTTTTTAATTCAGTTTTTGATAATTAACTCAAAATAAATGCTAAAAATAATCAGAAAATTTCCAAAAAATTATAAAAAATATATTTTATTATTTAGAACCTAAAATAAAAGTTTGGGATATTTTTATATAAGTTTGTACATAAAATAAATTCTTCAAAGTTCTAGAAAATTAGTGTTACTAGTTTTTAATTAACTAAAAATTATGGAAAAATCTCAATAATCTAAAATAGCCTAAAATAATTCTAAATAAATATTTATATAAGTAAATATACTAAAAAATTTTATTTTCTAATTAACTAAGAGAATATTCTAAATAAATTCAACATCTATAATAAATATAATAATATAAAATATACATAAAATACCTATTTTGGGTGAGGGAGTTTACAATCTACCCAACTTAAAATAATTTCGTCCTCGAAATTAAAATAAGGCATAATTTGTTAAATCCTTCGCATTCATACATAAGGTACGTCAATCGCAATCTCTTCCAAAAATTTAAATAACAAAATCTATTCAAATCTATCGCGATCATTTCAAAATTAAGATAATCATTGTTCAAATCAAAATTCAACCTATTGTAATCTCTTCTCACTTTTCCAACTCATCAATATCCAAATTTAAATTAAATCCATATAATATCTTCAAGATTTAAATAACCCATATCAAATTTTACCTCACGATCTTCAAGTATCATAATCTCCTCTAGAAGTAATTCGAGTCCAATATTATTCCTATTTTCACTTATAAATTTTTTTTTCAACTTTTTAAATTCCATTCACATCCTCAATATTTCAAATAGGTAGTCCAATCATCAAATTTTTTTTTTAAATCATCAAATTGAAAAATAATTTAAATGCAGTCCACCAATGTTCAAGTCTGAAATTATATATTTATCCTTCAAATTCAAATTGATGATTTTATCTTCAATACTCAAAAATTTAAATTATGTACTTAAGGTATAAATATTGGGTCCTCAATATCAAGATTTTTAAAATTCATTAATCCTCATCATCTTAGTCATTCTTCTAAAATTCTCAAAATTAAATGGCTTGAACCTCTCCCAATCTAATCTTACTCGATCACAATCTAAAAAAAATTCCTCTCGAGTTGCCAATGCACTGCTACCCAACTTAGAATTTACCCATCTATCACAGAAGGCTATATACTTTAAGAAAAATATTCCTTAATTTATTTACTCATGCTATTCAATTATCAAAGTTTTAACACCAAATATATCACCTATGATATACCCTTAATCAATTATAAAAAAAGTGTCACTAAGTCATGTGATTAGCCTTATGGGGTATATCTAGTACTATCAGTGTATCAAACTTATACCAAGCACGAGGTTTTATCTTTCCGAAATAAGGGAAGACGGAGATCAATAATAAAGAGTTCAAGGGCGAGGTAATAGAATAGAAGTATCGGGATCAAGACGTTTAAAGAATTCAAATAGGAATTGTTAAAGTAGTTGTGGATTGATATCTTATTTTGGTAATGCCTATCCACATGCTCGCATTAGTACAGTTATGTAACGGATACGATATGCTTAGACATATCTAGAGGGCAAGTTCATTCATCTACTAATCACTAGATATCTCAATCCACGTAAAATAGTTATACGAAGGACGAACCACGCGTACTATGGTTGATCAGACCATAGTACACTGATTCTGAAATGTATTAATGTATGCATCCACTAATACATATATAGTGAACAAGCTTGATAAAAGAATAAGCTTGAAAAACTGGGCTATAATAGCGGCATAAGTCAAGGTGGTACAATAATTATAGGTACGCTAGATAATGATGAAAGGAGGTACAAGTCAATTCAAGTTCACAAAAACAAAGCAAAAGAAATAGAATAAGCAATAATAATAAAGATTCTACAAATCTCTATAGTTATCATACAACCTCCTTGTCTATGTCGCTAGTCGACCAAATGGGGGCAAGGACCTCTAAATTCTATTGTCTGAATAAACACTGTCGTCTTATGCTAGCATACAATTAATGTTGTTCAATCACACTTCAATAATAGGTCAAAAGACTATATGATACTAGGTTGTGAGGTATACTACCCAACTTAAAATAATAAACTAATACTGTGACAGTCTTAAGGGTACCGTAGAAGCTCCTGTTAAGGTCTTCGAGAAGGGGTCTTGGTACTTGTTAGGGTATCCTCTTATATTACATAGGTCATGGTCGTCTTAACTCTTAGTCATAGTGCAAGTGTCAATAGTAAGAATGGGACGATTACTGGCCTCAAGGGAAAGGGAATATAACTCGTATTGAGGTGTGGTACAAGTTACGCAATTTAAAACTAAGGGATAAGCACCAGGTCTCAATCTACAAGAATAACTTAACTATCAAGTTCTAACTACTAAGCACACAATTTCAAAATTCAAGATTACAACTATAATCCTAGCAAACTATGTGTCATTAACAAAGAAATAAATTACTTGGCCTACTATCAGAAGTGTCAGGTGGCACGAGTTGAAAGATAAAGAAAAGAAGAACGTAATTTTGGTCGTCGCACAATTAGCGAACGTTAAGGCTACAGAGGAACAATATGTGAAATAGAGGGGCTCTAGGTAGCATCATGGTTTTCCAAGGTGGAGTGGTATACTAGTTGAATGTTTGAGGTATGATCAAGGGAGAAGTGTTGATTGCATTCCTCTAGGCTTCCTAGGGTGCTCTCTACTAATAACAAGACAATGATATAAGTTTATAGTTCTCCAATACTATCTAACTATGAGGGTTAGGTTCAGTCCTAATATTCTCTTTTGGTTTTCTATTGGTTCCTCCATACTAGGGTCAAACATTATGGTAAGCTTCTAACTAACTCTAGTGGTATCTATACTACCCTTAAGTCTTCATAATACATCAAAGGATAATGGTAAACCAATCTATAGATAAGGAATTCTAGGTTCACTAGATATTCTAAACTTAGTGGTATGTCTATATCCTCGTTGTAATCTTAATAGGTATGCTACTCTAATTATCATCCTAATAATAGGGGTTCCTATATTCTCAGCAGAAGGCTATACTCAAGAAACTATTAGGGAAGCACATGAATCAAGCATGATACAATTGTTCAAATAGAACAGATAGAAGGAAGATGAATCATAGTCAATTATGGATGAGATCCTATACTCTAGTCCTAGGTGCAGGCTTGCTCGGTACAGTAACGTAACCGAGACAATATGCTCTCGACCTGCATGGGCCACCACAAAAATATGTCACGCCCCAGTCCCAAAAATACGTAGGACTAGGACACATAAGCATGCCAGCCGCATGGATATGGCAACTCCAATATATGGAAACCAAATCCACACGTACGCTGTAATATAAATATCAAATCCACAAGTAGTATAAACATATGTCACAAGTCACATGGTATAATCTAGATCTCATCCACGAAAATCAAATATGAATAAAATAACCAATGTTTATGAAACTAGATCTTAATAAGGAGTATCTAAGGATGATAGTTGGATGGAAACAAATCCACTACCAACTCAAATGGGAAAAGTAAATACAATATAAGTACAATACCATCAAACAATATAAGTACCAGCTATCAATCAAGGCTCGAGAGAAGACGTCCACGAAGCATCTATAACCATCCAAATCTGCGCTCCTGCAAATACTCAAGAACAGGTACACCTGGCAGCGGACCAGGTCCTCAGAGGGACGTAACAAGATACAGAAAATACGAGCCAACTTGAATACAGTAAACATGCATATAATTTGAAAATAAATAAGTACGCTGTACAAGACAATCTATATGAATGCAAATGAGGACAACTTTTTGACATATGGGCAAGGGTAGTCTACTCGATCTAAGTCTCATAACTCATGCACTCGTCCATGAACATCATCAGCTGGCATACCTCGGGGGTAGCAACCCTCGGACTCCATCAATCGACATACCTCGGGGGTAGCGACCATCGGACACGACCCACCATAGTGCGTGCTAGTGACTACGGTGTTACCAGAGTGGTTAAAGCCCATACGCCTAATGATTGTCCTCTATGATACTAAGTGTCAAGTGTGTGTCAACATATCTAATATATAGTAATGACTGAAAGAAAACTACACATGCAAGAATAAACAGAAATGCAATAAATATACAGAAATATACTAAGCATGCAAAGTACTGTAAATAATTTGGCAAGGTATCTTGCCTGGGGTCCTCCTGTTGGTATGAATCAGAGTCCAAGTCACAGTCCAAATAGCCTATGTATTACAAATTCATCACGTCAAAGGATAATTTATTTTAATTTATTTAATTCCATAATAATTACTCTAAAATACTATTTTAATCTTATTATTCTGATTTTTAGGTTAATGCCTAAATTTTTTCCAAAGAAATTGAATTTTATCGACTCGAGACTCATGGCACGCAAATCGAGGCAATCTGTTGACCAAAAAAGTCAACTGACACAAACTTGACTTTCATGCAAGAATTCCTATAGATTTCAGCGTCAAAAACATACTGGAATTTATGGCTCGTCCGAATTCAAATTCGTTTGGAAATTATGGCACATACAAGTTTCGTATCGTGCACCGATGGTTAAATTTTACCTTAGAAGTTCTACAGAATTAACAATATAAAAATACTTCGAAATAAATTCTGGGAAAAACATATGTCAATGATCTCGACATTAGCTTTCCGAAACTTTAAACGGTTCATGATTCTGATTCCTGGTTCTCCCGGAATCACGAAAACATCGAAACACGTCTATTTTCGGACATGTTGTTTTCTACGAATTTTCCAGAATTTAATAATAATAATTTCGTAAAACAAATTATATAATCAGAAAGCTAACCTCAATATCTTTCTAACACAAAAAACTAGGCCTCATTTGGAGTCTGGAGCTATGCGCAATGGCTTCTGGAAAATGAAGGAACCCTAGATGGTAATTCTCCAAAATTCGGCTGAAGAAAAACCCTAGAAATAAACTTAAACTAATATATATATAGAGGAGAGAGAAAGCAGTCGCGGCTCAGATCTTGACACGTGGCAGCCATCCAACGCTGCCCGCCCCGCAGTCACTGACAGTTGGGCCCGGCACTGTTTGCTGCGGGCGGCTGACAGGTGGGCCCCCTGTTTGCTGACTGGGTAGAAATAATTTCTTTTTGGGTTTTCTTTTTCAGAAAATAGTTTTTAATTCAGTTTTTGATAATTAACTCAAAATAAATGCTAAAAATAATCAAAAATTTCCTAAAAAATTATAGAAAATATATTTTATTATTTAGAACCTAAAATAAAAGTTTGGGATATTTTTATATAAGTTTGAACATAAAATAAATTCTTCAAAGTCCTAGAAAATTAGTGTTACTAGTTTTTAATTAACTAAAAATTATGGAAAAATCTCAATAATCTAAAATAGCCTAAAATAATTCTAAATAAATATTTATATAAGTAAATATACTAAAAAAATTTATTTTCTAATTAACTAAGAGAATATTCTAAATAAATTCAACATCTATAATAAATATAATAATATAAAATATACATAAAATACCTATTTTGGGTGAGGGAGTTTACAGAGATCTGCCCCCATCTCGTGCATTAACTGCAGAGACGTGCCTCGAGTTCTGTACGAAGAACTACTTTTGACGTGGCGGTTGGTTTTGTCTCTTCCTGAGCGTAAAAGCTCATCTTTGCCTGTGTAAAATAGGCAGCGTATTCCTTGAATGCGTAAACAACGTTTTATATCAAGGGTTATGTCACTAGACGACAGTCTGGGGCTCTGTGCAGAATCATCATTATAGTCATCCTCTCGATCGTCGTGCAGTACTCTTTGTCAGGAGTCAGGTTTACTGCTTCCACTGACAGGTTCATTTGAGGAATATGAAGAGTTCCTCGTACAACTTCCCGCTACATTAAAAACAGATAGGTTTTACGTCGAAGTGGCGATATAGTAACCTTTTTATGCCGAAGCAGTTTGGAAATGCTGCATTACACGGGCTGTTCTAGAGCTATATTTTACACTGAACTAGTGTTGAAGCTCTGTTGTACGCCAATGGCTCTGGAATCATGTTTCACGCCACCCAGTGCTGGAGCTCTGTTTTATGCGGACTTCCTGTATGTTGAGGGTTTTACACGTATGATTCCCTAGCGTATTTTTCATGCTTCTACAAGACCCCTACAAAGTTTTCAAATTCCTCGTAATTTGAAACACTTTGAATGAAGCATGAAACGATCAAGTTTGACTCTCTCCGCGAGGCTGATTTCTCGGCAAATTTTTGGGAGTTTGTTGGGATTCGGTGTGTTCTTCCTTGCCTATATAAAGGCGAATGGGTTAACCAGTTTTTCCCATACTTCCTTCACCACAAAGAGATAGTTGCCGAGCTTCGTCGGTTTGACTTGAGGAAGAAGAAGATCATGTTCTTCCAGCATGTAAGGAGCCGTAAAAAGAGGCGTCTTCGAGAAAATGCCCTCTGCAACGATGGTTCATGGAAGGATATCATAGCTTCCTTTGCTCGGGATGATCAGCAATTTCATATAGCGATTCGTCCAGGAGAGAGGAAGGGTCGTATTAGACCACACAACTTTCAAGCTTTATTTTCTTCCATCATAACGCTGGACGAGGCTAGACAGTTTGGCCCTGTCTTCCAGTATTGAGTTGGGTCTGAACCCCCAACACAAATCTAGGGCATGCCTGCCATGGCGTATGAAGGGTGGACTCTGAATAATTTATACAGGCCCAGTTTTGTATCCTCCCGCCATTTATCATTTTCTTGTTCATCGGTCAAGAACTCGATGAAGTGCCGTAGAAGACGAAAAAGATTTACACCAATATGAGAACCTGGCAAAACAGATTCTTGGTGTGATCTTAAATGAAAATGAGAAACCCTTTGTAGAAAAAGGATTTCCATCATGTGTAATCATGAAGATAAAAAAACCCTTTGTAGGCTTGATTTCCATCATATGTAATCATGATTAATAAATTTGTCTTCTTTTACGCATCTGATGATTTGCCATATTTGCAGTGATAAAGTCTGAATAGTGTGCAGCTTCGATATGTCTGAATAATTTTATGTCGACTCTGATAAAAGAATATCTGATCTTGTCTTTTACGCGTAACAGAAGACGCGTAGAAAGCTGCTTAGCATTTAAGTTGAAGATCCAAACTGTCATGCTGTTTTGGACGAGGAGTCGCGTAGAATTCTGAACTGTTACTTCTCTGATATGAAGAATTCTTTATTCAGATCATCATCTTCAAGAATAATTTCTCGAAAAATCCTTTGAAAAAGGGCGAGAAATGTCTGTCGACCAATCCATACTTGAACTTTTGTAAAACATTCTGACTGGACTTTAGATGAACTTCCAAATGACCCAAGAAGAAAAGTCGTCTTCAATGCTGAACTCTGTATATTTCAGGTACTTGGAATGTTTTGTAGCCAAAAAAAAACATCTTCTGCGTAAACCCTTGTAATTGGCCGTCTGTAGCTTTCGAGCGTAGAATCGTAGATTTGTAGCCTCTGAGCGTAAAAAGCTTCCGAGCGTGAAATCATAGATTTGTAGCCTCTGAGCGAGAAATTATAGGTTTGTAGCCTCTTGAGCGTAAAGGCTCGTGAGCGTAAAAGCATCTGGGCGTAAAACCGTAGATTTATAGCCTCTGAGCGGAAAATCGTAGATTTGTAGCCTCTCGAGCGTAAAAGCTCCTTAGCGTAAAATCATAGATCTGCTCTGCGCGTAAAATCTGGATCCACTGACTATCCGTCTTCCCTAAATGATAGGCTGACGTGGTCCCAAATCATAACCGAATATTAAATATCGGATTTGATTAGGGATTCGAAGAGTCATCCGAACTCTATAAATAGTCCAAGGTCTGGAGAGAGAAAACTTTTATCTACCTTCACAAAACCCTTGCTTTTCAAGAACCCTTCTTCTTCATCTCTTACTCGAGAGCTCAGAATCGCCATGGCACCTAAATAGACTTCCACTGCTAAGGGAAAGAAGGTCGCTTCCTCTTCCCGCTCCACTGCTCAAGCACGATCAACTCCCATTAGGTTGAACGAACCTCGATCGGAATGCAGCGCTCCACCATCGAGCTGTGCTCCGGACATTACAGGTAGAGACTTCGGAAGAAAACAAAAATCCTTCGTACACGTTGTATGTGCACGCACAAGGTCATCTTTTGTACTGAGAGCCTCTTCGAGGAAGATGATGTACGGAGATATTTCATTATTATGCGCACATTCCTAATGTGTCGGCATAAAAACTCCAAATTTTTGCAGTCTGGCATAAAAACTCAGACTGTCGAGATTTGGCGTATACTACAAACTTTGAATTTTATGCGCTGGATATGAGTACCGGCGTAAAAATTCAAATTTTGTCAATCTAGAGTAAAAGCTCAGATTGTTAGATACTGCCAATCTTGAGTTTTACGCAATGAAAAATAGTTTCCAGCGTAAGACTCAAATTTTTGCAGTCTTGGCATAAAAGCTCAAACTGATAATCTTTGGCGTAAAAAGCAAGAGTGTATCGTCTAGTGTAGAAACTGACTTGTTCTCTTGCATTTTGTAGTGGACTTGCAGATTTCTTCTTTGGCTGAAGTTATGGGCTCTGTTGTCCGGATGTTGAGCTCAAACTATTTGGAGGACTTGTCCCATGTGACATTCTCCATTTCTGGAGCCAATTATCCTGAAGAAAGGGGAACCCTGATCGCGTCTCAGGGAGAACGCATGCTGCTGAGTATGATCGGTGGGAAGCCCCTGACATACCTAGACGGGACAGAGTATAAGAAACCTGGTTTCTTATTCGGGGATGTTATCGACAAACAATCCCAGACCAAGCCCAAGAAGGAGGATTGGGTGTTTACTACTGAGGGCACGGTGATGTATCTGCCCAAGATACCCAGGGATTACCCTATTTCTGCATTCTTCCACGCTACACATCCTAGGAAGATGTCATGGACCCTGACTCTCGATCTTCACGGCCGACCGGGAAAAATTTTATACAGCAAGGAATACGACGGAGGGGCCTATATGAGCCGTCCCTCGGGCCCTATTATGCCCTTTAGGGGATTACTTCTTGGTAGTGTCCTGAGCGAAGATACGTCGCTGATCCAGCCGGTTCAGATGTCGACCTTCTGTAATAACTTTATGGGGTAGGGAGGAATGTACCCCAGGGTCAACCCTAGGACCAGCGGATGGCTTAGCCCAAGAAATCTTCGATGGGCCAGTTTGACTACCTGGGCCCTGAAACACTTCCAAACGGAGCTGGAAAGTATTGGCTTGTTCGCGGCTGTGAACGCCACAAGTGTTGGGTTGTCTGTCAACCCTAACTTATTTTTAGCCTTGATGGAGCGATACAACTCGCTCACTGGGACTTTTGCCACTCCGCTGGGTGAGTTGGGCTTAACCCTTCATGAGGTTACAAAGATTTCAAGGCTGCTAATGGGGGATGTTCCTTATGAAGAGTACGTCCCTACCAACAGGGAGTTGAGGAATACAAACCCTCGGGCAGTGGCAGTATATCAGGAGCTGATGTGCCACTATCTTGCCTGTACCACTTTCTACAAGGAGCCTTCTGATTTGGCTCACATCAATAAGTGGGCAACCTATCTCTTCTTCTACCAGGCCAGAAATATTAAGTCGAACAAGGTGGTAGATAGTCGAGATAGGCCTTTGAACCTCCTAAGCATACTCAATGCTAACACGATCGATGACCTAAATAAAGACGCCGGGGCTTCAGATCATATTTTTGACGAGGAGATAGGGGGTTACCCTGCAGGCACAAAAGCCTTCAGTTATATGAGGCATTATCGTAAGCCTCTGTCGAAGGAAGCTCAATTGGCTGGCTTCCTCTCCGTTTGGCTTCGCTGCTGGGTAGTGTCTGGCATCGCGTCTGCAGATCGCATCCATCGCAATACCTTATGGCCTGCAGTATGTTTAGTGTTCGGTGTAAGACTGGACCTGCTTCCTGCTATGGTATGTAGAATACAAGCAAGCCTGAGGGCCCTTACTGATGGGCTGCTAGCTGATGATACGCAGCATGAAAGCTTTCCCCGAGTGGAATTACCATTTCTATACTTGATGGGATGGTTAATTCTTCATAACACCAGGGTGATGTCTCCCGGTCCTGCCAGCGGTTCAGAAAATAACTTCTTGTTGAATTACAAGAATTCCTCTTGGAACGTGATGACCGTCATAGATTGTCGGCGGGCGTTAAATGTTGTCCACAGCTGGAAGCTCTTCTGTATCGTTCCCCCTGTACATATCAATCAACAGGGGAAGATACTTAAGGATGGGGGCCATGGGAGGACCATTCTTTCTCCTGAAGCCTTCTACTAGTTGGTCTGCATTAGACCTTCCCATTTGCTGTATAAAAGCGATGACCACTGCTACCTGGAGACTTATTTGCCCAGTCGGTTCTACAGGAAGTTTGGGTACGATCAGCTGCATGTGGGGAATGCTATTACCAGCTTTAATTTCAAAGGTGGACTTATTGATGGAGCCAGAGGATGGCGGTACTTCATCACGGGCTGTACTGGTATGACTTTTGCTGTGCCCGCGACTTCTCTTTCTATGGAGTTGCGCATCCTTCACTCATATGCGCATTTCTATGCGTCCATAAATACCTTCTATCATGATTTTGATGTGCATAAAAGTTTTAGGATGTCCTCCCATAGGTTTACCGTAAGGGATGAGGTTCCGTCTGTTTCCTCGGATGAGATTGAGGACATCGCCGGGGCAGACGAGTTCTTGACGTAATAACTCCGCCGGCAGAGCCTCTCGTTATCCCCCAGAAATGGAAGGCTTCCACTCTGAAAGAGCCTTCCCCTCGCAAGAAGAAGATTGCCAGAGGTCCGAAAAGGGCTTCCACCAGGGGGGCTCCTAAGAGCGATCCTGTCGTCCCCTGTTGGGGATGATTCTTTGATTAGAGGTCCTTCGTCTTTTAGAGAGGGAACCTCCGTAGTTCCGGCTGGCAGTGCCGGAGATTCTTTGCTCGAGATCGCTGCTACTACTGCTTCTGGTAGTGCTACGAGGTCGCCTCCGAGGCCGAGCATAATAAGATTTCATATACCTTTATCCAGACCAGTAATGGGAGTAACCCCTACTTCGTCTGAAAGTATTTCCAGCGAGATTCCACCCGATGAGCCTCGACTGGATCTTGGTGAAGACTGGGAAGACTATCCGCCAGTGTCAGTTGGTGCACCATATTCTCCAGGTATGACAGCTCGCTTAGCATCATTAAGAAATAATTTAGCTGCACTGGCTGCAGATGCAACATACACACCACTGGCCATGGGTAAATATTGTCTTCATGCTTCCTTTTAGGAAAATTAACATGAGGTTAATATTAACTTTCTCTTGTCTTCTTTTCAGGTGAAGACATCTCAGGGGAGGGCGGAGTTGACACAACCTTTGACTTTGTTACGGATCCTACCGATGAAACGGCAGTGTCCGACGTTGAGGGAGCAAGTTTTGATGATGTCGATCTTTCATCTGCAACATTCTCGGATGTTATCCCGCCAGTACCAGTCCAAATAATATCAGAGGAGAATGAGCCAATTGTCTCGACTGTGCCTCCTTTGTCGAGCATACCAGCAACTTCGACCGTTGTTGGTGCCTCTTCTTTTGTCACGCCATCTGTTGAAGCGACGACTGTGGCAACATCCTCTACAGTCATTCTTGGAGGGGGATTCACCGATATTGCAGCCACTCCCAGTGTCCACTCGAGCTATGCCATACTAGTTGAACAGTATATTAGCGTATTCTACATCACTTTGAAAACATTAATATCGATGGTGCTGGAGAAGAATCTAGGCTTCGATGCTCTGAAGATGTCCTCCAATCTCACTATAGCGCATATTAGAAATTTCAGTGACGCTGAAAGGGCTAATGCGCTAGAGTAAATAGTTAATAGTTTAGAACAACCCATTAACGAGTATTTGCAACTATCTCGAGGCAACATCGATGATATGATTCAGACCGAGTAAGACTCCTTTACTGCGAATCTTGCTGAACAGATGGAATATTTAGACAAATCCCTCCAGGCACGACAGCAGGAGATGGATAAAGAGCGGGCCGTCTTGGAGGAGTTATTCCTCAGATAACCCAGTACGAGGCCGAATATGAGGGAAATAACGCGAGGGTCCGTAAATTGGAAGCTAAACTCACTCAGGCAAAGGAGTGGGCTTTCCAGTCCTTGGCAGCTCGAGATAAGTTGAAGGGCCGAATGGATACCGCTCAGCGGAATTTGGCACATGTGGGTGTCATTTGTGCCGGTTATATACATGCTCGGTCCGAACTATCCCTCCTCAGTGATGACGAGGCACGACTGGAACGGGCCCGCGCTAACGTCTTGGACTCCAGGAATAAGAGGATGACCGCTTTGGCGCAGCAGATTCGTGATTTGACTGCTTCTCCCCAATGATGTACTTTTTGCTTCTTTATGTAATTTTGCTTTTCTCAGAGATAATAAAGAGACTTTATCTGACTTTGTGGACCCAACATTTTTTAATATAAATGATAGGCTAGGGTGAAAGTGATATCAGAGGTAATATGGACGTGATATACTTTCGATAAGCTTCAGCTGGATATATCTATTCAGAGGTTATGTGGACATGATAAAATATGATCCGACTAAATTTGTATACAAAATACTATCAGAGGTAATATGGACGTGATAGTTTTTAAAATTTCAAATTAGTTAAACATATCTATTCAGAGGTCATAATAACATGATAGAATATGGTCCAACAAATCTTTGTACGTAGTATCGTCAGAATGAGATCTTCACCATACTCCGTTTAAACAAGGAAGATTAAGCGTAGTACTTCTTCAGGAATTTGCCATTGATATGAGCCATTATTAGATCTCCATTAGGCTTGGCTAATCTGTATGCGCCATTTGAAAATGTCGTTTCAATCACATAAGGGCCCTCCCATTTGGGCTAGAATTTACCCTTACTTTTGTGGGTAATAATCATTGGCCTCTTCACAGCTAGAACTAGTTCGCCAACTTTGAACACTCTCTCCTTCACTTTTCGGTTAAAAGCTCTGGAAATGCGTGCCTGGTAGAACGCAATACGCAGCTGAGCTTGAAGGCATTTCTCGTCTAATCCTTCTAGCTCTTGAAGCCGTAGTCGAACATTATTCTCCTGAGTCAACTCATTAGCCACTGCTATTCTGAGTGATAGAATTTGGATTTTAATGGGGAGAACTGCTTCACACCCGTAGACTAATGAGAATGGGGTACAACCCGTCGGTGTTCGTACTGTTGTGCGGTATGCCCAGAGGCACTCTCCCAGCTTCTCTCATTCCAATCTTTTTTGTTCGAAGAGACGAACTTTTTCAAGAGTTTGATAATGGTTTTGTTGAAGGCTTCCGCCAAACCATTAGCAGTCGGATTGTATGCCGTAGAGGCCATATTTTGTATCTGATTCTTATCGCAAAATCGGTGAAACGCTTGGCTGATGAATTGAGGCCCATTGTCATGAATTATCCTTCGAGGTATCCCAAAACGATAAATGACATGGTGCTTGATAAAGATGATCACGTTGGAGGTCTTTACCTCAGCAAGGGGGATCGCCTCTGCCCATTTGGAGAAATAATCCGTAATGGCCAATATGAACCGATGTCCTCTAGAAGAAGACGGGTGAATAGGACCAATAATATCCATACCCCATGCTTCAAAAGGCCATGATGCAATCGTAGGATGTAAATGTTCAGAAGGCTGATATATAAATTCTGCATGAACTTGACAGGCTTTGCATTGTCTTGCATATTTTACTGCATCTGCGATCATAGTAGGCCAGTAGTAGCCCATCCTCCTGATATGATCATGTAACTTAGGACCGGGTTGATGTGCTCCACATACACCATTGTGAGCTTCTCGGATAACCCATTTTGCATCATCGTCGGAGAGACATCGTAATAGCAGTCCATCGTATGTTCGGCGATATAAACATTGTGAAGACGCATCAAAAATAGACAATCTGGCTGGTGTATTAGCCAACTGGGCCAGGATGTCAAAGTTATATGGTTTCTCTAAACCTTTGTTTTGAGTATTCTTCACAGGTTTATCAAAACGCACTTCTTTTTGCTTGCCCTTGTCCACAGAAGTTGGTCTAGAAGGACCTGCCTCTGGTATGACAGGTTCAGGCTCTGGAAGTTTGGCAGTCGAATTGTTTGTCGTTGCATCTTCCTAATTTCCTCCATAGTCCTTGAGGTAGGCTTTCCCTGAACGGGTTCCGGTAGCCAAAATCTCTTCTTCTGATGTCGAGGATATTGCAACCATATGGCATGGTTTACATCTTGAGTTCTTTTTAGACTTAGCCTTAGCAGCTTGAGTCTCTTCCTCAACCTCTGACACCAGATCAGGATGAACCCACATAATCATACCATGCTGGGTAGTTAGGGGTACCAGGTCATAATTTTGACCCCTGGCCGAAGGAAGATTAACAATGTTCATCATTGTCCGGAAAATAGGTACAACACCATCCAGAACTTCTTGAGGAGGCAGATTGCCGAATTGGAGAGAGATCATGTTGGCGGTGACCGTCTTCTCGCTATTACGCAGAGTGATGGACTTGGCGTTGATCAACTCCTGGATTTTTCTCTTTAGTACATAATACGCCTTTGTGGGATGATATATGTACCTACGAAAAATGCAGTACTTAGGGTTATTGGTACTACCGACTTCATTAGGCCGCTTTGCCTCGGGGAGGGTGAGCTTGCCACTTTTGACTAGACAATCGAATATGCTCGGAATATCGTCGTCGTCAGAATACTCTTCAATGGGCCTTGAAGTCCCAGGTTTCGTCTGTGTGGTTGCCGGAGTATTTTGCCTGGACGTATTAATCGCCAGAGCTTCTTTTCCTTTGGAACCACGAGGATGGTCGCTATTGGAGGATGACATTTTCCCTCTATCAGAGGTAGAGATCATGATTCCATTGTCACGCACCTTCCGACTGTTGTCTTCAGCGGCTACCGCTGAGATGATAAACGAGGGCCAATCATGGAACTGATATGGTCCTATGAACACCGAGATCAGTGGAAGAAGGTTCTTTCTGCAAATGTCCACCAAGGCAGAATCCGAAACTCTGGGAGGCATCTGCAAGAGTAGGAGAGAGGAAGAGAGTCTCTCCGGCTTCCATATCCTGAAGGAGTCTGTCGAATCTCCTTTGGCTTGGAGTTCTAGAGGGATGATGTCTTGAATTTGACCTTCCTCTAAGAATGTGTGAAGCCATGTTCACTGATGCGAATGTAGGCTCTTCTTTCTGTAAAGACAAAGAGTAGTTCAACCGGTCAAAAACTGACCGTTTTGCCTTAGAACAGCAATAGTTAACTACAACTTTGTGATTATTACAACAATGCTCCCTTGGGGGTATAATAGACATGTTAGAAGATCCCCTAACTTTGCGCTTCTGGATCAAGAGATTATGCAAGTCAGGAGGAAGAAGAAGAAGAAGAAGAAGGCTTATTCTGCCTTTTTACATCAGTTGGAACGCGGATATTGGGAACCATAACTCTCTCCCTGGCATACGAATACAGCAGTTCAGCCATGTAAGTAGCACATGATCCCTGAGGAGCGTATCCATCCACAAACCGGGCCTTCTTTATGCTGAAGGGCTTGTCCTGGTGTAATCTGAAACTTTGCACAGGTTGGCGTAAAACTGAGGAAGTCCTCAATCGGCCATCAGCATTCCGCATAATCTGAAGAGCGGGCAGATTTTTCTCTTGATGGCGTAAAAGCCGAGAGGTTGAGAAATCCGTTACTTGTTTTCCCTTACGGTGGTTGCAAGGACCATCTACCTCATTGTAGAGGGGAGATGTATTTTTACGCACGGGACGCTTCTGGAATTTTTGAATTGGAGCTGAGGCATTATCAGAAATTTTGTCTGCCATGTCACAGACGGGAAACTGAATTTTATGCGCGGGGCGCAGTGTAGACTTCTAGATTGGCACTAAGGCATTGCTACAAGTTTTGTCTGCCACGTCTCAGACGGGAGACAGAGTTTTATGCCAAGGTCGGAGTAGACTTCTGGATTGGCACTAAGGCATTGCCAGAAATTTTGTCTGCCACGTCACAGACGGAAGACAGAGTTTTACGCGCAGGGCGCAGAATAGACTTCTGGATTGGCACTGAGGCATTGCCAGAAGTTTCGTCTGCCACGTCACAAACGGGAGACAGATTTTTACGCCCAAGGCGTAGAGTAGACTTCTGGATTGGCACTGAAGCATTGCCAGAAGTTTCGTCTGCCACGTCACAGACGGGAGACGGATTTTTACGCCCAAGGCGTAGAGGTCGTAATGTCACCACCTGGTTGGTCGGAGAAAGAGAGTCCGCAAGAAGGGTAGAGGATGTCTGGGGCATCCATACTTTAGGCAATTTCCTGTTGTCTTGGGCAGAGAGGGAATGAGAGCTACCCCCTGCTCGAAGCATGTCTTCGTAAGCTGATTGGTCGAATTGGACGACCAAGGTCTTCTTTGTTGATCCTACGGATACAGCATCGTGTTGAGCAATGACTTTCTCGTCAGATAAGAAAGTAGTCCCCAGCAGAGTTGCCATCTTGTATTTGATAATAAACGAAAGAAATTAAAAATTAGGTTTATATGAAACCCTTTCTTTGGTTTACAAACAAGAAAAAGAAGTACAATTAACCCAACACGAGGATGTTAAGTACAAAAATTTGATTCTGGGGAAATATTGCTATAGGAGTATGATCTGCGGTCGATCACTTTGTCCCTTGGACCACAAGATGACGAAAAAGTGCTGTAGAAGACAAAAAAAGAAGCTTCAAAGACTGCAGGAGGGATTGAACTCTCGTTGCCAAAGCAATCAATCAACACTCTCTGGATATACTCTCTTTTCTTGAAAAATCTTCGACCACCCTGGACCTCCGTGGCCGAAGATCTCTATTTATAGAGTTCAGCTATAGTCGACGTAGAAACCGAACAGCGGAGAGAGCTGCACCTTTTACGCGACGGTAATAATAACTGCTACCCACGTATAAATAATCTCCTGAATTGGCGTGTGACGCGTGTCCCATTATAAGATAATGCGTATAATCGCTTATCGAAGATCACGGCATGCAAGCCACGTAGATAACTGCCCCTTGCGTAGAGATGGTTGGCATAAAAGCCAAATAACTGTCTCGTTGGCGTAAAAGCCGAATAGCTGTTCTAATGGCGTAAAAGCCAAGTAGCTGTCTTGTTGGCGTAGAACCCAAGTAGCTGTCATGTTGGCGTAGAAACCAAGTAGCTGTCATATTGGCGTAGAAACCAAGTAGCTGTCATGTTGGCATAGAAACCAAGTTCTGCGCAAAGCTTAATGCTTTGCAAATATAGCCTGAGTTGGCGTATTTCGAGGAGATAGCGTACAGCGTGCTCCTATAGCTAAAATAGCCTGGTTGGCATAATGTGCGGGGATGGTGATGTAAACGTATTAGCCCTAATTATAGCTCACCAAGTCGTTAAAAGTAGAACCAAATCTCATGCATTAAATGCAGAGATCTGCCCCTATCTCGCACATTAACTGCAGAGACGTGCCTCGAGTTCTGTACGAAGAACAGCTTTTGACGTGGCGGTTGGTTTCGTCTCTTCCTGAGCGTAAAAGCTCATCTTTCCCTGTGTAAAATAGGCAGCGTATTCCTTGAATGCGTAAACAACATCTTATATCAAGGGTTATGTCACTAGACGACAATCTGGAGCTCTGTGCAGAATCATCATTACAGTCATTCTCTCGATCGTCGTGCAGTACTCTTTGTCAGGAGTCAGGTTCACTGCTTCCACTGACAGGTTCATTTGAGGAATACAAAGAGTTCCTCGTACAACTTCCCGCTGCATTAAAAGCAGATGGGTTTTACGCCGAAGTGGCGATATAGTAACCTTTTTACGCCGAAGCAGTCTGGAAACGCTGTATTACGCGGGCTGTTCTGGAGCTATGTTTTACGCTGAACTAGCATTGAAGCTCTGTTGTACGCTAATGGTTCTGGAATCATGTTTCACGCCACCCAGTGCTGGAGCTCTGTTTTACGCGGACTTCCTGCATGTTGAGGGTTTTACGCGTATGATTCCCTAGCGTATTTTTTATGCTTCTACATCTTATAAATGGGAAGAGTGAAGCTTTGTATAGAATAGAGAAGATGAATAATGAATGTGTAATTTGGAATGGAGAAATTCTTCTCTATTTATAGAATTTTTGTGGACAGAGTTCGGGCCAAATTCGGATGCATAACGTTCAAAAATTTGAAAGTTGGGAGCCTGGTCTTCAGGAGATGAGTCTGACTAGGGATTTCATTTTGATTAACCGATTTTGATTCGAGTTCGGGCAGAACTCATACCGAGTTCGGTCAGAACTCTACCCAAGTTCCATTAGAACTCTACCCGAGTTCATTTGGTTCAAAATCCAGACTTTGTTAGGCTCAATTGACATGGTTTTTAAGTGGGTTTGAGTCTTGGCTCAAAAATATGAGTGAATCTGGTTTGGGTAGGCCTATGTTTGAGTGGACTTTGGATTATGATTCAACTAGATGCCAAATACGTTCTGACTCACATAAGTTCTTAGACTCAAGAAATAAAAAATTACATAACAAAGTATGAAAAGAAATGGAGCATAATCTTCTTGTCATAACAGCTTGTGATGAAGTTGTCTTCTGAACAACATGCTTCTGAAAGAAAACCATTACAGTTGCAATGTATCGACTCATAATTTATATCATTTATTAAAATTGGTTTGATCATGACCAGATGGGCAAACAATGACACCTGCAACCACCTCTCCAGCCGCTAGCACCTCCTCGTATGACATCCCAAAAGCATGTCCTTGCCCTCTAGGCGTTAGTCCCTTCTGCTATTGGCCTCTCTGCCTGACCTGATCCTGGACCTGAGCATACTGCTGCAGCCTCTACTATTGGAACGTTTGATACTACGTAGGTAAAGGCCTTAGGCCCTGATATTGCTGAACCGGAGTTGGTTCCCTGAACTACGGAGTTGTTGACTGGAGAGATGGTGATCTAGTTGGAGCCCTCTGGGGACAAGTACTCACCAGGTGGTCCGCTCCACCACATACCCAACATAAGCGCTAAGCCTTATGGCACTCTAAAAATATATGAGCTCTATATAAGAGTTTCTTCCCGGACCTTTCTATTGTTGTTTTTGTTGGACATTTTCACTGCTTGATTTTTGTGAATGTATTTTCATAATAGTTTCTGATGATTGATTCCTTTACTCGTTTTTATCAAATTTTCTGCTTTCATTTTTGAAAATTTTGAAAGAAAGATAAAGGAAGTGTACCGATCCGATGTTGGTGTCATTACAGGAGAATGCATAACTGAAGCCTGAGCATGTAAGTATCTTCTAATCAATTAGTGGTTCTGTCCCTTCTTCTCTGTCCTTTACATCCTAAGAAAATAAATTATCTTATTGTCTTGCTATATCCATAGATCGATGATGTCTTAGTTTATGTAAAGATAAGTGATCCCACATGTTTTTTGATACTCTTGTAATGAATGAGACATGTGAAGGGTGAATTATTAGTGTAATTGACACAAAATATTAAAATATAAGCTTTATATGAGAAATATTGTGATATTATGAAATATGGTATTGTTGGGGCCGATAGGTCACCAAGTAAAAGATAGAAATATTATGATTAATAGGTTAGAAATATTATGATTAATAGGTCAACAAGTGTTGCTTCGATGAATGAGATATACAATATTAATTCTATCTACTTTCAATACTTTACCATGCAAAATATGCTTATAGTTGAGTCGTATATGCATTTGCATGGTCATAGATAACTTATGCACAAGGTTTGGTAAATGTTCTCAAATGGTACCAGAGGCAATGGAGACTGCTTCAACCTAGGGAGAAATATTCAGACGTGCTAATAGACACGAGATATTGCAGGACCTTTATTGAGACTTACAACCTGGTTTGAAAGGGTGCATCATAATACCATATAAAAGTCTTTCGTGGTACAGTAATCACCAATGACTCATATAGACTTGATGCATGCTAATTATGTCACTACCACTTTTCCAAATAAGGGCAATTGTGTAATTTCACAATTTTTTAAATAATTATGTATTAATTAATTGTTGAGTTTTGTAACTAATTATATTTATTAGTGATATTTGGTTTAAGGTAGAAACCCTAGAACTCATTAGGACAGACCCTAGTGATTCAACCCAAATTTGTAAACCCTAGAATACAAAATTAGGGTGAACCCTCAAAACCCTAGACTGACTTAACCTGAGTCTATTAGGTCCTACATGACTTAACATAAAGGTTTAAACCTAAAGCTGTGCAAGGAAAACCCTAGAACTAGGTTTATATAAAGGAAGCTTCTCACAAAGCCATCCTTCATATAGACAGGAGAAACCCTAGCCTCCACAAGAGAAACCATCTCCCCACTCCAAAAATTCGAAACCCTAACCCTAGGTTCCATTTTCTCCACCTCCAAAGCAAGAGAAGCAAAGAACGTGGGTCAGGGAGCCTTGGAGAAGAAGAGCCTCGTTGAAGAAACCTTCCCCTGCAGGTAAAACCCTAGTTCTACTCATTTAAATTCTGTGTACAGATGATAATGGCCATTAGGAACCCCCAAATCTGTGTGTAATTCGATTCTAGGGCTTTGGATTAGGTTTTGGTGACCCACATGGGGTTTTCCCCAATTATTAAGAACCCTAACCCTAGATTTTGGTATGTGGACTGATTTCATCTCCTCTGTGTAAGTTGAACCCGAATTTGTAGGGTTTTTGGATTAGGAATTCATGGGTTGTATGTATATTGGTTTCTTGCACTGCATGTGTTCGATGGAATGTTTATTTAGGGTTCATCCATCTAAGGTAGTGGATGTATGCATATCTTGGTTTATAGACTATATATATATATTACCATTGCCTGTGTTCTAGTTATTTGTTGGTTTTCATATATTTAGAAGGAGTTACTGTACAATCGGGTTCTGTGGGAGGATTTCTGTGTGCTGAATTTCCTGCATAGTCGGGTTTTGGGGGATCAGTAGGTGTAGGTGTAGATGGAGGGTGTGTTGCTGTGCCAGTCTCCACAAAACTGTTGGTGGACTAGTTAGATTCTGTGCACATGTGTATGTGAGTAGATGTGAAGTTCAATAGGAGGCTGTGCATGAACCTATCTATATGTATCTGTGTGCATGTGGCTGTGTTTATGTATCAGTTTCATCTCAGAAATTCTGGGTGTATATGGCTGTGTGAATACATATATATATTTCAGTGAGGTAATATGGGGTATCAGCAGTTGGGGGATCAGTTAGGTTCTTGTGTGTAACTCTGAGAGAGGGGGAAAAGTGAAGCAGTGACTGTGTGTTGTGGGAGCAGATACTTGTGTGCAGATTTGCTGTGCAGTGTATTAGAGTACCAGTGAACAATGTGCGAGAATCAATATGTTTTAGATACCTGAGAGAGTATTATGTATAGGTGTTTGTGTATCAGTCAATGAGAAGTAGTGTGTGGAAATTCCTGTGCACTGAGTGAACCTTGTGTAATGTTACCTGTGTTTCAGTAAGTTATTTGTGTGTGCATTGAGGGTAAGTTCATGTGTATTAGATTAGGTGAGGAGCATGACTGTGTGTAGGTATGTGTCTGTGTGTATCAGTTAGGTGATAGAATGTGGTGTGTGTGAGTGTTGTGTAAGAATTTAGTTCTGTGTATCAGAGTATATGTGTGTCAGTGTAGATGTGTAAATTATCTCTAAAACTAGTGCCTAGGACCTGTGTGTGTGTGCCCAGGTTTTTAATCTCCAAATTCCAGTGTGTGTGTGAGATGACTGAAACCTAGTGTCTAGTTGATTATGTGCATCAGTGTGTGGGTATCCCAACTGGGTGTTTAAGTATCAGAACTTTGTGTTGGCATCAGTTTAGGGTACCAGTCCAGATGGGTGGACTGAACATGGTACTAGATGGTCAGGGCTTGGTTTCAGTGAGGGGAGTGCACATGCTGTGTGAGTTAATTTTCTGTGCATAGGAATTATTCCTAATGTGTGATATATGTGGTAGTGTAACTGTGGGTATACCTGTGTGTTTTTGGCTTAGGTTTAACTAGTACTGTATGTGTGAGGACTATGAGTGTGGTGTATCAGATATCTGTGTCTGTGTGCAGGGAACAAGTATCAGTACAATTTGCACTGTGGCAGCAAGGTACCAGTAGCAGCAATGAGAGGCATTCACAGTAGTGGGTAGGATATCCATGTGTTTGTGTAGGAAGTTGGTGCCAAGTATTGGGAAGTGATGAGTTGTTAAGGTATTACTAGTAATTGCTGATACACTATAGTATCAGCAACTATAGTTGCCATGACTTGGGATATGAAATTGATCCAATCCATTGGCAGCTAGTATATATATATATATATTAGGTGACACTGAGTTGGGTTAAGGATTAGGATTAAGAGTAGGTAAGTATTAACTAGCAACATAGTATTTTTAGCATACTATTTAAAGTATCAGTACGTAAGTGTTGAAATATGTGTGGTATCTCAGTTAGACTAAAGTTTTCAACTAAAATCTAGGTACTAACTAGATATCATGGTACCTTACTATATAAGCTAATTGTGTATTAATAATATCTAGTATGGCAGTTATAGACTAGCATAAGACTAGCATTAATTAGAGTTTGACCAAATGATCTAGTTAACCATAGGTAAACCTAGAATTGACTCAGTTGGACCTAGTATTGACCAGTAAACCTTAGACATGGCCTAGAAACCTCGTTTTTAAATTGTTAAGCATGTTATTCTTTTAATTCATTAATTAACATTGAATTTCCATAAATAGGTCATTGTGATTCCATTTTGGACCTCGATCCTCACATTTTGCTCAGGACCACAGGCGAGTACATTCTCTGACAGTTTTCATTGTTGATTATTTCTATAAATTGTAGTGTATTACATACTTGATTCCGACACTATGGATACACGGGTTAGCACCCTAGATCCCCATCATGAGGAGTCGTGATTGGAATCCATCGTGCTAGCTGGGGGATGGGGAACTGTTAGTAGATTATGTGATCATATCCACACTTACCATGCATCATAGCTCACCCCACATCTCACGTCGGGTGCGGCCTGACCATCATCATGCCTCATAGCTGTTATATATGATTAGCCTGACCATTATCATGCATCATAGCTAACCATATGGTTAGCCTGACCTTCAAGAATCATAGCTAATCATATATAACCAGCCTGATCCAGTCCCAAGCCGATCACATAATAAACTAATATTTCAACCACTTAGTTAGATGTTTTATCTTTATTCAGATTACTTGTTCTAGCATTCACTATTTATTGCTCATTGCTAGATGCTCTATTGTCTATTTCATTTTCTCCTGTACTTCTCATTTTCAGCATTTATTTCCATCTTGTATCTCTTACACTGTTTATAGATTTTGTCAATTTAATGAAACTGCTGTTAGTGCTTGTGCTTCGCTCCAATCCTGACTGGATAACAACATTTTCAGAGGACCTGGAGGACTTTTGCCCTACTCATTACGGCCCAGGAATAGAGGGAGATTTCACTCCAGAAATCCTAGAGGAGGTGCCTATCCTAGAGGAGAACTTGCCTGCCCATGCTTAGATTATTTTTCTGCATTTATTGTTTTAGACTGAGACTGAGACTGAGATGTATTTATTTTTATTTGTGACTTTGTGAGGTCATTTAGACCCAGGATTTGAGTTGGACTTCTTGTGGTTGGTTTTAAATAGAACTCTTTTCAATTCTCATCGTGCCATTATGTTATAGTTGTGATTGAGTATATTATAGAACTGTGATTTATTTATCAATGTCCTCCGTACGGAGTTGAGACTATTGACAGGATATACTATATTTGTGACCTAGACAGCGTTCTACCGCCGATGTTGCGGCGTAGGCTGGACGTACCCACGACTCATGTCCAAATTCCGGGTGCGGGTCGTGACACGTTTTTATTGGTGGCCCATGCAGGTCGAGTCATAGTCTTAGACTGTTTTAGGAAATAGGAATTAGGCCAAGAATATGCTCAATCACAATTAGGGAATTCTGATTCTTATGATACTATTCTTAATGATTAATTCCTTTAGAAATTTTTCTGTCCTTCCTTGATATCATACCTATTGCCTTAATTGAATCTTTCGGTCTGTCTTCAGGATGCCGCCAAGAAGATCCCAGAGACTCGGAGCAGCAGATACAGAGAGGTCTGCCACCTCTCGCGCTGCCGGACAGACATCAGCAGCACCTCCTACATCTCCAGGACAGGTGGGAGTGTCTGCAGCATTCGGGGGTCCTCCACCACCAGTTCAGAGGGTCCCCACAGCTACGACGGCACAACCACCACCAGCTCAGCATCCAGGAGGTGTGCCCGTCGATGGGGCACAGATGTTCGCTTTGATACAGGGCATGGTCGATGCCCAGAGGACGTCGGCAGAGGCCCAGAGAGTGCAGGCTGAGGCACATCAGGCCCAGACAGAGATGATGAGGGTGAACATGGAGAATGCTCACCAAGTGGCTCTCCAAGCTGTGGAGAGAGTCACTCAGCAGCAGCAACAACCTGGTCAGCAACAACAGAGGCCGGGCACCATTGTGGACTTCAAGAGGATGATGCCTCGAGAGTTCAAGGGGACAGAAGGGATACTCTACGCCGATGATTGGCTAGAGGACATCGAGAGGAACTTGCGTTTGGCGCAGATTCCAGAGGCGCTCCAGATCGAGGCCGCTGGCAGCCAGATGTTCGACATTGCCTTGACATGGTTTCGCACGGAGCCGAGACTCTTGCGCGGGGGACTCACTTGGGAAGCGAAGGAGCTCTTCAAAGAAAAGTTCTTTCCTGATGTCGCCCTGGGAGCTTTGGAGAGTCAGTTCCATGACTTAGCCCAGGGGAGCTCGTCCGTCGACGAGTATGCCGCGGAGTTTTCCCGCCTGAGCTGCTTCGCGCCATCGATGATTAGAGATCCGGGGGACAGGGCCCGGAAATTCAGAAAGGGGCTGACAAGAGAGATCAAGTCTCGCACGTCGGGACGTCGCACAGCTACCTATGAGGGCATATTGATGGATGCCCAAGTAGCCGAGGATGACTTGGACCTCAGACCCAAGAGGGGACACGATGTTTCCGGGGGAGCAAACAGTAGTGCGGGACCAGGCAAGCGTCCACACTTTCAGCAGCAGCAGAGGCCCTTTCAGCAGCAGCATCAGGCACCAGCCCGAGGGCAGGTCCAGCAGCAACAGAGACAGAACCAGCCCGCCATCCAGTGTGCGTACTGCGGGAAGACAGGACATACCAGAGAGAACTGCAGGAAGAGGTTAGGCTCATGTTTGTACTGCGGATCGACGACACACCAGCTGAAGGATTGCCCTACCATTCGGACTCGTCCAGGTCAGGGTGGAGCAGCCGCCCAGAGAGGACCTGGCAGGGTACCTACCGTACCAGGAGGCCAACAGCAGAGGGGACCACTTCCACCGCAAAATCAGAGGTTTGCCCAGCATCAGCAGCAGAGAGGTGCACCCCAGGGGCGAGCATACGCCATGGCAGTCGAGGAGATCGAGCCAGCAGGAGACTTGATCACAGGTTCGGTTCTTCTCGATTGTATTCCTGCATTTACCTTATTCGACTCTGGCGCTTCCCATAGTTTTGTGTCTGTATCATATGCACTTCGACATCATTTAGACACAGAACCATTAGCTAGGACTTGTAAGATCATGACTGGAGGAGGTATTATCCTAGTCCGTGATCACTGCAAGGACCGGAGAGTATCAGTAGGAGGCCGAGACTTGAGCGTGAGCTTACTTGTCATGCCACTTCCGGGGTACGATATTGTACTCGGAATGGACTGGTTGAGTAGGCATCATGCTACTATAGATTGTTATAGAGGCAGAGTATTGTTTAGACCACCAGGAGAGCCGGAATTTGAGGTCGTCAGAGAAGCAGCGGAACAGAGGAGGAGCACATTTTGCGGAGCCAGGACGGAAGAAGAGGAGTTGCTACATCCTCTGATAGCGGAGTTCCTGGATGTATTTCCAGAAGAGTTGCCAGGCTTGCCGCCAGACAGAGATGTTGAATTCTCTATAGACTTGGTTCCAGGAGCGGAGCCCATTTCACAACACGTCTATAGAGTCAACAACAGCGAGCTGGCAGAACTGAAGAAGCAAGTTGAGGAGCTGCAGGACAAAGGCTTCATCAAATCCAGTTCATCACCATGGGGAGCTCCGGTATTGTTCGTACCGAAGAAGGACGGCACGGTGCGCATGTGCATTGATTATAGAGCTTTGAACAATATCACTGTCAAGAACAAGTACCCGCTGCCGAGGATAGATGATCTTTTCGACCAGTTGAGCGGGGCGAGGGTGTTTTCGAAGATTGATTTGAGGTCAGGCTATCACCAGGTGAAGGTAAAGAAAGAAGACACGCCGAAGACAGCTTTTCGGACCAGATACGGCCAGTTTGAGTTCATGGTGATGCCATTCGGTTTAACCAATGCGCCGGCAGTATTCATGAACTTGATGAACAAGGTGTTCCACCAGTACCTTGATAAGTTCGTAGTGGTGTTCATCGACGATATTCTTGTGTATTCCAAGACACCGGAGGAGCACGAAGAGCACCTGAGATTGGTCTTAGAGACTCTCAGGAGGGAGAAGCTATACGGGAAACTCTCTAAGTGTGAATTCTTCCTTGACAAGGTCGAATTTCTTGGGCATGTGGTATCGGGTGACGGAATCTCGGTTAACCCACAGAAGATCGAGGCAGTAGAGTCGTGGGCTACCCCCAGTTCGGTAGCTGAGATCAGGAGTTTTCTCGGGTTAGCAGGATACTACAGGAGGTTTGTACAAGACTTCTCCAAGATTGCAGCGCCAATGACCAGACTGACTAGGAAGGATGTGGATTTTGTTTGGACGGAGGAGTGCCAGGCCGCATTTGATGAGCTGAAGAAGAGGTTGACGACAGCTCCAATTTTGACGTTGCCATCAGGGACAGGTGGTTTCACCATCTACAGTGATGCTTCAGGGAAGGGTCTGGGATGTGTTCTTCAGCAGCACGGGAAGGTAATTGCCTATGCTTCCAGGCAGTTACGCCCTCATGAAAAGAATTATCCCACCCACGATTTAGAGTTGGCAGCAGTTATCTTCGCTCTAAAGCTGTGGAAACATTACCTGTACGGAGAGCGTGTGGAAATCTTCACAGACCACAAGAGCTTGAAGTACGTATTCACACAGAAGGAGCTGAACATGAGGCAAAGGAGGTGGTTAGTGTTAATGAAGGACTTTGACATCTCATTGCAGTACCATCCAGGGAAGGCTAACGTAGTCGCCGATGCCTTGAGCAGGTATCCGATGGCTATGTACTTGACAACAGATAGGCATTTGTTGGCTGATTTAGAGAGCTTGGAGATTGAGGTGTTAGTTCCCGGTACTGAGATCCAGATGTGGGGATTACAGATACAGTCCGAACTGATGGACAAGATCAGAGCTGCGCAGTACGATGATGAGACTCTGAGGAGTATCAGAGCCCAGGTTCAGATGGGATTGTCGGACGACTTTACTATCGCAGATGACGGTTCTTTACGGCACGGCACAAGGATATGTGTGCCCAGCGGGGAGCTGCGCGAGGAGGTTTTGCAGGAGGCACACCGCTCTCAGTACTCGATGCATCCCGGTGCCAACAAGATGTATCGAGACTTGAGGGAGCACGTATGGTGGTATGGAATGAAGCGCGAGGTAGCACGCTTCGTATCTCGGTGTCTAGTGTGCCAGCAGGTAAAGGCAGACCGGCAGAGGCCAGGAGGTTTGCTTCAACCTTTACCGATTTCCGAATGGAAATGGGAGCACGTGACCATGGATTTCGTTTCAGGGCTTCCACGTTCTCCAGGAGGGAAAGACGCGATTTGGGTCATCGTGGACAGGTTGACCAAATCAGCCCATTTCTTACCTTTCAAGGTGGGCACGTCGACAGAGAGGCTCGCAGAGATGTACGTGCGACAGATTGTTAGGATTCATGGAGTTCCTGTGAGCATCGTCTCAGATCGGGATAGTCGTTTCACTTCCCATTTCTGGAGGAGTCTGCAGGCTAGCTTGGGCACTCAGCTCAAGTTCAGCACCGCATATCACCCCCAGACAGACGGGCAGTCTGAAAGGACTATTCAGACTCTTGAGGATATGCTACGCACTTGCGTTTTAGATCTCGGAGGTTCTTGGGAGGATCATCTGTACCTGGTAGAGTTTGCTTACAATAACAGCTACCAGGCCAGCATCGAGATGTCACCATTTGAGGCTCTTTATGGACGGAGGTGTCGTACACCGCTATCGTGGGACGACGTTGGAGAGAGAGCCTTGCTAGGACCAGAAATGGTCGTGGATGCAGCAGAAAAGGTGAAACTCATCAGAGACAGACTGCGAGTGGCGCAGGACAGACAGCGGCATTGGGCCGACAGCCACCGTAGACCCCTTGAGTTTCAGGTATAGATTGTTGATTTTCTGGTTTGTGTTGTTTGTCTAGAATGCATGTTGAGACTGTTTTGTTTTAGGTTGGCGATCTAGTATTCCTACGGATTTCTCCGACGCGTGGAACGATTCGTTTTGGCAGAGGCGGGAAGCTTAGCCCACGCTACATCGGACCCTTCGATATTCTGGCGAGGGTAGGTGCAGTGGCATATAGACTGGACTTGCCGCCTGCATTGGAGGGAGTGCATAATGTGTTTCACGTGTCGCAGCTGAGACGGTACGTGGCCGACTCTAGTCACGTACTTGATCACTCGGAGATTGAGGTTGGTCCGACGCTCAGCTACCCTGAGCAACCCGTAGAGATCTTGGACCGCAGAGAGAAGGTGTTGCGGAACCAAACCATCCCTTTGGTTCGCGTAGCATGGAGACATCACTCTCCAGGGGAATCGACCTGGGAGAGAGAGGACGAAATGCGCGAGCAATACCCGTATCTCTTCCAGACTTGAGGTATATTCCTTTTCTGATTTCATTCTTGTTCTAGTTCAGTCCAATTTCGAGGACGAAATTTCTTTTAGGAGGGTAGACTTGTCACTACCACTTTTCCAAATAAGGGCAATTGTGTAATTTCACAATTTTTTAAATAATTATGTATTAATTAATTGTTGAGTTTTGTAACTAATTATATTTATTAGTGATATTTGGTTTAAGGTAGAAACCCTAGAACTCATTAGGACAGACCCTAGTGATTCAACCCAAATTTGTAAACCCTAGAATACAAAATTAGGGTGAACCCTCAAAACCCTAGACTGACTTAACCTGAGTCTATTAGGTCCTACATGACTTAACATAAAGGTTTAAACCTAAAGCTGTGCAAGGAAAACCCTAGAACTAGGTTTATATAAAGGAAGCTTCTCACAAAGCCATCCTTCATATAGACAGGAGAAACCCTAGCCTCCACAAGAGAAACCATCTCCCCACTCCAAAAATTCGAAACCCTAACCCTAGGTTCCATTTTCTCCACCTCCAAAGCAAGAGAAGCAAAGAACGTGGGTCAGGGAGCCTTGGAGAAGAAGAGCCTCGTTGAAGAAACCTTCCCCTGCAGGTAAAACCCTAGTTCTACTCATTTAAATTCTGTGTACAGATGATAATGGCCATTAGGAACCCCCAAATCTGTGTGTAATTCGATTCTAGGGCTTTGGATTAGGTTTTGGTGACCCACATGGGGTTTTCCCCAATTATTAAGAACCCTAACCCTAGATTTTGGTATGTGGACTGATTTCATCTCCTCTGTGTAAGTTGAACCCGAATTTGTAGGGTTTTTGGATTAGGAATTCATGGGTTGTATGTATATTGGTTTCTTGCACTGCATGTGTTCGATGGAATGTTCATTTAGGGTTCATCCATCTAAGGTAGTGGATGTATGCATATCTTGGTTTATAGACTATATATATATATTACCATTGCCTGTGTTCTAGTTATTTGTTGGTTTTCATATGTTTAGAAGGAGTTACTATACAATCGGGTTCTGTGGGAGGATTTCTGTGTGCTGAATTTCCTGCATAGTCGGGTTTTGGGGGATCAGTAGGTGTAGGTGTAGATGGAGGGTGTGTTGCTGTGCCAGTCTCCACAAAACTGTTGGTGGACTAGTTAGATTCTGTGCACATGTGTATGTGAGTAGATGTGAAGTTCAATAGGAGGCTGTGCATGAACCTATCTATATGTATCTGTGTGCATGTGGCTGTGTTTATGTATCAGTTTCATCTCAGAAATTCTGGGTGTATATGGCTGTGTGAATACATATATATATTTCAGTGAGGTAATATGGGGTATCAGCAGTTGGGGGATCAGTTAGGTTCTTGTGTGTAACTCTGAGAGAGGGGGAAAAGTGAAGCAGTGACTGTGTGTTGTGGGAGCAGATACTTGTGTGCAGATTTGCTGTGCAGTGTATTAGAGTACCAGTGAACAATGTGCGAGAATCAATATGTTTTAGATACCTGAGAGAGTATTATGTATAGGTGTTTGTGTATCAGTCAATGAGAAGTAGTGTGTGGAAATTCCTGTGCACTGAGTGAACCTTGTGTAATGTTACCTGTGTTTCAGTAAGTTATTTGTGTGTGCATTGAGGGTAAGTTCATGTGTATTAGATTAGGTGAGGAGCATGACTGTGTGTAGGTATGTGTCTGTGTGTATCAGTTAGGTGATAGAATGTGGTGTGTGTGAGTGTTGTGTAAGAATTTAGTTCTGTGTATCAGAGTATATGTGTGTCAGTGTAGATGTGTAAATTATCTCTAAAACTAGTGCCTAGGACCTGTGTGTGTGTGCCCAGGTTTTTAATCTCCAAATTCCAGTGTGTGTGTGAGATGACTGAAACCTAGTGTCTAGTTGATTATGTGCATCAGTGTGTGGGTATCCCAACTGGGTGTTTAAGTATCAGAACTTTGTGTTGGCATCAGTTTAGGGTACCAGTCCAGATGGGTGGACTGAACATGGTACTAGATGGTCAGGGCTTGGTTTCAGTGAGGGGAGTGCACATGCTGTGTGAGTTAATTTTCTGTGCATAGGAATTATTCCTAATGTGTGATATGTGTGGTAGTGTAACTGTGGGTATACCTGTGTGTTTTTGGCTTAGGTTTAACTAGTACTGTATGTGTGAGGACTATGAGTGTGGTGTATCAGATATCTGTGTCTGTGTGCAGGGAACAAGTATCAGTACAATTTGCACTGTGGCAGCAAGGTACCAGTAGCAGCAATGAGAGGCATTCACAGTAGTGGGTAGGATATCCATGTGTTTGTGTAGGAAGTTGGTGCCAAGTATTGGGAAGTGATGAGTTGTTAAGGTATTACTAGTAATTGCTGATACACTATAGTATCAGCAACTATAGTTGCCATGACTTGGGATATGAAATTGATCCAATCCATTGGCAGCTAGTATATATATATATATTAGGTGACACTGAGTTGGGTTAAGGATTAGGATTAAGAGTAGGTAAGTATTAACTAGCAACATAGTATTTTTAGCATACTATTTAAAGTATCAGTACGTAAGTGTTGAAATATGTGTGGTATCTCAGTTAGACTAAAGTTTTCAACTAAAATCTAGGTACTAACTAGATATCATGGTACCTTACTATATAAGCTAATTGTGTATTAATAATATCTAGTATGGCAGTTATAGACTAGCATAAGACTAGCATTAATTAGAGTTTGACCAAATGATCTAGTAAACCATAGGTAAACCTAGAATTGACTCAGTTGGACCTAGTATTGACCAGTAAACCTTAGACATGGCCTAGAAACCTCGTTTTTAAATTGTTAAGCATGTTATTCTTTTAATTCATTAATTAACATTGAATTTCCATAAATAGGTCATTGTGATTCCATTTTGGACCTCGATCCTCACATTTTGCTCAGGACCACAGGCGAGTACATTCTCTGACAGTTTTTATTGTTGATTATTTCTATAAATTGTAGTGTATTACATACTTGATTCCGACACTATGGATACACGGGTTAGCACCCTAGATCCCCATCATGAGGAGTCGTGATTGGAATCCATCGTGCTAGCTGGGGGATGGGGAACTGTTAGTAGATTATGTGATCATATCCACACTTACCATGCATCATTGCTCACCCCACATCTCACGTCGGGTGCGGCCTGACCATCATCATGCCTCATAGCTGTTATATATGATTAGCCTGACCATTATCATGCATCATAGCTAACCATATGGTTAGCCTGACCTTCAAGAATCATAGCTAATCATATATAACCAGCCTGATCCAGTCCCAAGCCGATCACATAATAAACTAATATTTCAACCACTTAGTTAGATGTTTTATCTTTATTCAGATTACTTGTTCTAGCATTCACTATTTATTGCTCATTGCTAGATGCTCTATTGTCTATTTCATTTTCTCCTGTACTTCTCATTTTCAGCATTTATTTCCATCTTGTATCTCTTACACTGTTTATAGATTTTGTCAATTTAATGAAACTGCTGTTAGTGCTTGTGCTTCGCTCCAATCCTGACTGGATAATAACATTTTCAGAGGACCTGGAGGACTTTTGCCCTACTCATTACGGCCCAGGAATAGAGGGAGATTTCACTCCAGAAATCCTAGAGGAGGTGCCTATCCTAGAGGAGAACTTGCCTGCCCATGCTTAGATTATTTTTCTGCATTTATTGTTTTAGACTGAGACTGAGACTGAGATGTATTTATTTTTATTTGTGACTTTGTGAGGTCATTTAGACCCAGGATTTGAGTTGGACTTCTTGTGGTTGGTTTTAAATAGAACTCTTTTCAATTCTCATCGTGCCATTATGTTATAGTTGTGATTGAGTATATTATAGAACTGTGATTTATTTATCAATGTCCTCCGTACGGAGTTGAGACTATTGACAGGATATACTATATTTGTGACCTAGACAGCGTTCTACCGCCGATGCTGCGGCGTAGGCTGGACGTACCCACGACTCATGCCCAA
Organism: Iris macrosiphon; assembly: GCA_036927795.1. NCBI lineage: Eukaryota > Viridiplantae > Streptophyta > Magnoliopsida > Asparagales > Iridaceae > Iris > Iris macrosiphon. The sequence continues at coordinate 127,561,229 of JAYESA010000005.1, forward strand.
ATTCCGGGTGCGGGTCGTGACAAATTAATGTATGAACACCCAATTTTTATTAATATTATTTTGATAATCATTAGGTTTAATAAATCTTGTTGGCCATATGAGATATTTGAGAATATTTATAGGAGTCTATAGGTAGAAGCTCACTTATATGACTAAATACGTATATATGTGCCAATGACTGTTATGTGTAATTGTATAGATAAAGGAGCTTAATAATATTTAAATTTTGCTTGGTAAATATAGCAACTGAACCTTAATCCAACACCATATTTGTTTTTATATAAAACTCTAGTCCAAATCCTATCTTCTCCAATTTATTTACTCTCCTAATTATAGCAAATTTGGCCCAACCAACCATGTCGATCTAAGTATTTCTTAGGCTCATTATTTATTTGAATTTATTTTTTGGCATGCCAAGCCCAAACCCAACCTGAACAAACCAACCTAATTTTCTCGCTATATAAGCTACAGTTGTAGTTTAATAGGAACCCTAGTCGCTACAGCAAAAAATTTCTTCTCTCTTCATCTTGATATAACTTCATCCCTTCCAATAAAGAAGCCAACCAAAGCCTTATTCTATCCAAATCATTTTTCTTCCCTTCTATTAATACTCCAACAACACCTCTGCTTCTTATAACATATAGTTCTCTACATCTTCCTCTTTTAGCAAACCTCTACTACCATGGTCGATCGCGGCCAACCCTACTTGCCATCTAACTGCCTCGCAGTCACCCCTTTCGGTGCTCGCTGGTCGCTCGATATCTTAATACTACCTCCACTACCCTTGCACTCACTTCCTTCCGACCGCTCCGTTGATACTCGCCAGGCACACCATTGGAAGACCAGCCATATCTAACATCCAAAGTTGCCCCTCCCTGTCGTAGCAGAGCGTTGTGACCGCATGACCCATCCCCTCGCCTAAACCCCAACTTTATCGTACGAACTCACGGGTATACTGCCACAACTAAGCAGACCAGTCCGTCGCTCAGTCCGTAGCTCTGATAAGGTCGTGCAACCCGACTAGGACCCCTTGTCTCCTTGCCTTGTTTCTAGGGTTCTACATCAACCGTTTCAAGTACAGACTCCAGATCTATGCCTATCACCCTATTGCATTTAATCTATGTTCCTCCTTGTTTCGGATAAAAAATATAAACGAAAGTGAAGAAGTACGAGAAACGACAAGGTCCTTTATTTTAAAGAAAATCTCGCTCGAACTTCGTCGGTGTTTACAAACAAGATTGTACAATTTTGATCCTACAGGAGGAATGTCGAAGTATAATTTATTTAATCTGGGTAAATATTGTTATATGTGTCTGATCTGCGGTTGATCACTTTAGCCCTTGGACCATACGATGTTTTGAAGAAGTGTTGTGGAAGACAGAAAGCAGCTTCGAGGGTTGCTAAAGAGGGTGGATGCCCGATGCCAAAGTTGTCGATCCCCTTCTCTTTTCCTGAGCTCTGGACTCTTCTCTCTCTCTTTCTCTCTCTTCGATCCTAATCTTCTTTCAATTTGTCGACCTGTTCCTCTGTTGATAGAGGTCTCTATTTATAGAGTTTTTAGTGACAGTGACCACACAGTCGGCGTAGAAACCGAGTAGCGGAAAGTACAGCACCCTTTTACACGACGGTTTAAAATAACCAATGCCTGCGTATAGATGACCTTCTGAGTGAGCATGTGACGCGTGTCCAACTAAGGGACAAACGCGTATAGCTGCTGCGAAGATCACGGCGTAGAAGCCACGTAGGTAGTTATCCCTTGTGTAGAAGAGGTTGGCGTAGAAGCCAGATGACTGTCACCATGGCATAGAAGCCAAGTAGGCATAGAAGCCGAGTAAGCGTAGAAGCCGAGTGGGCATAGAAGCCGAGCAGGCGTAGGAGCTGAGTGGGCATAGAAGCCGAGCAGGCGTAGAAGCCGAGTGGACATAGAAGTCGAGTGGGCATAGAAGGCGAGAAGGCGTAGAAGCCAGTGGGCATAGAAGCCGAGTGGGCACAGAGGCCGAGCAGGCGTAGAAGCCGAGTGGGCATAGAAGTCGAGTGGGCATAGAAGCCGAGCAGGCACAGAGGCCGAGTGGGCATGGAAGCCGAGACGATGTGGGCGTTTTAGCCGAAATTATAACTTTTGGAGATATAATCAAATCTCATGCATTAAATGCAGAGAACTGCCCGCATCATGCGCATTAAATGCAGAGGCGTGTTTTCGAAGCTTTGCTGTCCCACAGATTTACCATTATTCTGCGTATTAAATGCAGATACGCGCCTCAAACTTTGTACGAAAAGACACTTATGACGTGGCAGCCTGTTTGTCTTCCGCGGAGCATAAGAAGCTCACGTCTTCCCGTGTAAAACTAGGTAGCGTATCCCCTTGTCTGCATAAAAGTAGTTTACGCAAAGGGGATGCCACTAAACGACGGTTCGGTGATATTTAATCAAATCCCCAGCATTAAATGTAGAGATTCGCCATTATCCTGTGCATTAAATGCAGAGGCGTGTTTTTGAAGGTCTGTCACTTGGCCTGCGTATGGTGCAGAGACGTGCCTCGTGCATCTGTCAGTATTTGGCACTTTAAATGCAGAGACGTGCCTTGAGAACCTGTCACCGCTCTGTGCATAAAATGCAGAGACGTGCCTCGAATCCCGTACTAGGTGCAGCCTTTGACGTGGTAGGCGGTTTGTCTTCTGGGAGCGTAAACAGCTCATATCTGCCTGTGTAAAACTAGGCAGTGTATCCCTTCGTATGTGTAAAAGTGGTTTACGCAGAGGAAATGGCAGTAAATGATAGCCTGGGTAGCAGTGTGGCGCCATCATTATAGTCGTCGCTTGGGTAGTCGTGCAGTACTTTTTGTCAGAAGTCCAGACGTCAGGTTCATTGCACGATCTGACAGGTTCATTTCGAAGAATACGAAGCGTCCCTCGTATACTTCAATGCTGTATTGAAAGCGGATGAGCTTTACGTCATAAAGGCGATAAAGAACCCTGTTTATGCTGAAGTAGCCTGGATATACTGCTTTACGCGGATGGTCCTCAAGCTCATATTTTACGCTGTGCTCAGCGGAAAAGCTCTGTTGCACGCTGATGGCTCCGTGGTCCTCTGTTTATGCTGCTCTACCTCAATACGCTGCGTATAGCTATCCAGCGTATTTTTTATGCTTCTACAAGACCCCCTTCAAAGCTTTAAAATTCCTCGTAATTTGAAATGCTTTGAATGAAGCATGAACCGTTCCTCGTAACTCAAAATGCTCTAAATAGAGCCTGAAATGGTCAAACCTGAAACGGTCAAGCCTAACACGTTCTTTCATGGCTGACTTTATGGTAGAGTTATTGGGGATCGGTGTGATCTCTTTCACCTATAAAAAGGCTGAAGAGTTAACCTGTTCTTCCCACATTTCCTTCACCACACAGAGATGATGGCCGGAGTTCGTCGGGTCGACTTTGAGGAAGAAGAAGACCATGCTCTTCCTGCATGTAAGAAGCCGAAAAAGACGGCGTCTTCGAGCAAATGTCCACTGCGACGATGGATCATGGAAGGATATCATAGCCTCCTTTGCTCGGGATAATCAGCAACTTTGTATGGTGGTTCTTTCGGGAGAGAGGAAAGGGTCATATTTTACCACGCTGCTTGCAAGTGGTGCCTTCTCCCGTTGCCCGTGGACGAGGGCCGGCAAACTGGCGGCTATCCAGGATTGAGTTGGGTGAAATATCTCAACTCAATCTATGACAGCGTTGGATGTAAGAAAGCAGATTTACTCTACTTTTTATCTGTTGGCGGATGGGTCTATGCCCAGCTCTGCATCCTCCCGTCATTGACCAATATGTCAGTCAGTTTATAGACACTGAATGACTACTGGAGAAGATAGTGAAGAATTGCTCGCGCGAGAACCTGGCAGAACAGATTCTGGGTGCGATCTTCAGACGATGATGAGAAAGCCCTTTGTAGACGGGATTTCCCTCATGTAAGGTCATGAAAATGAAGAAAACCCTTGTAGACTGGATTTCCCTCATGTAATTATATTTTTAATCTTAATAAAATCGTTTATTTTCTTTGCATATGATTATGTTGCCATACTTTGCTGTGAAGTCTGAATATGTGTAGCTTCGACACGTCTGATTCTTTTACGCCGACTCTGTATAGAAAGAGCGCTAGGTCCTGTCCTGTCTTTTACACATAACTAAGGATGCGTAGAAAGCCGCTTTAGCAGTCGAGTGTTCGAACTGTCTTGCTGTTAGGAACCGCGTAGAATTCTGAACTGTTGTTACTTCTGATAAATAAAATTTTTGTTCAGACCTTCGTCTTCAAGAGTGATTTCTCGAAAATTTCTTGGAACAGGGCGAGAAATGGCTGTCAAACTGAGTCGCCATCTTGAATTTTGTAGACAAAATATTCAGACTGGATTCTGGATGAACTTCGAATTGACCCATGAAGAAGAGTAATTTTCAATGTTGTACTCTGTATGCTTCGGGTACTTAGGGTATCTTGAGGTCAAGAAGGAGTATCTTCTGTGTGAACTCCTGCAATTGACCGCCTTGAGAACCGTTCAGATGTACTGTACTGGCCTGCGCAATTTTCAGATACGCAGAAAGTCGTGGAGCGTAAAATCATAAGTTCGTTGCTTCTGAGCATAAAATGCCACCGAGCGTGAAATCATAGACTTGTAATTCCTGAGCGTGAAGTCGTAGGTTTGTAGCCTCTCGAGCATAAAAGCTACCGAGCACAAAGGTATACGGGCGTAAAACCATAGACTTGTAGCCATTGAACGTAAAACCGTAGATTTGTAGCTATCGAGCGTAGAAAGCTCCTTGGTACAGAACTGTAGATTTGTAGCTTCTGAAAAGAAAATCTTCCAAGCGTGAAGTCGTGGATCTGTTGCCTCTGAGCGTAAAAAGCCATCGAGCGTGAGATCGTAGATTCGTAGCTGCTGAGCGTGAAGTCATAGGTTTGTAGCCTCTCGAGCGTAAAAGCTACCGAGCACAAAGGCATCCGGGCGCAAAACCATAGACTCATAGCCTGTGAGCGTAAAACCGTAGATCCGTTGCTGTCAAGCGTAGAAAGCTTCTTAGCGTAAAAACCGCGAATCTTCCTCGCACGAAAAACTTTTCGAATTCACTGACTGTCCGCCTTCTCTGAGTAATTAGGCTGACGTAGTACCCAATCATAACCGAAATATTAATTAGGAAATTTGGTTCGGGATTCGAGGAGTCCATCCGAACTCTATATATACCCTAAGTTTCTGAGAGAGAAACTTTTCATCCGTCTTCTGCGAAAGAAAGCTTTTGACTGTTCGAGTTCTTCTTCGTTTCTTCTCCGAGATTTTAAAGCTTCCAGTAATGGCCTCGAAACAATCCTCCTCCACTAAGGGAAAGAAGGTTGATTCTTCTTCTCATTCTTCTGCTCAAGAGAGAGCATCTTCGGTCGAGCAAGGCGAACTTCATTCTGAGCGAAGTATCCCGCCGACGAGCAGTGCACCCGGCCTAAAAGGTAGAGCATTTGGGATAAAGAAGAACGCCTGAAAATCTTTCGCACACGTTGTACGTGACCGCGCTAGGTCGTCTTCTGTGCTGATAGTCTCTTTGAGGAAAATGATGCACAAAGACGTTTCATATTTTACGCCCACATTTCCAATGTGTCAGCGCAAAAACTCCATCTTTTTGCAGTCTGGCGTAAAAGCTTTGACTATCGAAAGTTAGAGTATAAAATTTGAGTGTTACGCTTCTGGATGAAAATTCTGGCGTAATACCTCAAATTTATCAGTCTGGCGTAAAGCACAGACTGTATACCGCCAGTCTTGAATTTTACGTTAGGAAACGGAATCCAGCGTAATGGTCAAGTTTTTACGGTCTTGGCGTAGAGCACAGACTGTTGATTTTTCTTTTGCGTATGCTGCAAGATTTGTAATGTCTAGTTTATAGGAACTGACGTGTTTTTCTTGCACTCTTGCAGATAACTTGCATGTGCCTCCACTAGCCGATGTGATGGGTTCTGCCGTCGGGATGCTGCACTCCGACTATCTAGAGGATCTGTCACACATGAAATTTCCTATCTCCGGGCCCCAGTACCCCGAAGGAAGGAAAATTTTGATATCGGCCCAGGGCTAGTGAACGCTGCTGAATTTGATCAATGGAGAGCCCCTGACGTACATAGACGGGGATCAGTACATAAAGCCTGCTTTCCTCTTCGGGGACATGATCGATAAGCAGTCCCAGACGAAGCCCAAGATGGAGCTCTGGGTTTTTCCTGCTGGGAACTTGGTTTTGTATCTGCCCAAGATGCCGAGAGACTATCCCATCTCAGCTTTCTTTCATGCCACACATCCCAGGAGGATGTCGTGGACGCTGACTCCTGATCTTTACGGCAGGCCGGGGAAGATATTTTATCTGAAAGGAGCGGACCAGGGGTCGTTTGTTAGCCGTCCTTCCGGCAATGTGACGGTGTTCAGGAGACTGTACCCGGGGAGTGTCCCGAGTGAAGACAGCTTAGTGATCCAGCCGGTCCAATTATCGACCTTCTACAATAATTTTATGGGGCACGGGGGAGTATACCCTAAGGTGAACCCAGTTGCACGTAGGCAACGCCGTCACCAGCTTCTGGTCCAGGGGTGGACTCATTGATGGAGCGAGAGGCTGGCGATACTTCCTCATGGGTTGCACTGGGGCAATTTTTACTGTGTCGGTCATCACACTCTCCACGGAGCTGCGCATCCTGCACTCGTATACCTAGTTTTATATGGCAACGAACACCTTCCATCGCGATTTTGATATGCATAGAAGTTTTAGGGTACCCTCTTCCAAGTATGGGGGAAGAGTCGAAGTCCCCTCGGTCTCTTCCGACGAGGGTGAGGAGTTCGTCAATCCAGATGATCTTCTGTTGGCGGTATCGCAGGGTGAAGTACCTCTGCCTGCAGGCCCTTTGGTGATTTCTGGGAAGCGAAGGGCTCCTACTCCGAAGGAGACTTCCCCTTGCAAGAGGAAGAAGAAGATGGTTAATCGTCCTCTCCGGATTCTTGGTATTGAGGCTCCTGGAAGTGAGCTTGCATCTCCCCATGTTGGGGATAATTCTTTGATTGGGGGTTCCTCGCCTTTTAGAGAGGGACCCTCTAATGTTCCGGCTGGTGGTGCCGGAGAATCTCTGTTGGAGGCCGCCGTCGCTGCTACTGCTTCAGGTAGTGGAACGAGGTCACCTTCTGGGCTGAGTATACCTTTATGCAGATCAGCATCGGGAGAGACTCCTGCCGTACCTGCCAGTGCACCCAGCGAGATTCCAGCCGATAAGCCTCGGTTGGAATTTGACGAGGACCTGGAAGACTATTTGCCAGCGCCAGTTAGCAGACCCCTTTCTCTAGGTATGATAGCTTGCTTACCATCGTTAAGAAATGATTTAGCTGTACAGGCCGCAGATGCGACATATGTGCCGTCGGCCATGGGTAAATGTCGTCTTCATGCCTCTTTTAGGAAAGTTAACATCGTTTCGATACTAGCTTCCTTTTGTCTTCTTTTCAGGGGAAGACATCTTCGGGGAGGGCAGTGTAGATGTGCTCTTTGGCTCTGTGTTAGGTCCTGGTGGTGACACGGAGGTGCCTGACTTTGAAGAGGAGACATCTTCGGGTGCTGGCTCTCCGGTTGACGAGATTCTGATATCTCAAGAGGAGGATGAGCCTGTCATTGCGACAATGCCTTCTATGAGTATGCTGGTATCTTCGTCCGGTGTTGGCGCTTCTTCTTTTGTCGTACCACCTGTTGAGGCGACGGCTGTGGCAACATCGTCTGCGGTTGTTCTTGGAGGGGGACTCGCCAATATTGAGGCCACTCCCGGCGTCCGTTCGGATCTACCTGCGCTGATCGAGCAGTTCACCGGCATCTTCTACACCACTTTGAAAATGTTAATATCAATGGTGTTGGCGAAGAATCTGAGCTTTGTGTCGCTGAAAGGTCCTCCCGGTCCGTGATAGCGCCAATCCGAGAATTCGACAACACTGGGCTAGCTGAGATGCTGGAGGAGATAGTTAATGGTTTGGAGCAACCCATTAACGAATACTTGCAGCTAGCTTGAGACAATATCGAAGATCTGGTCCAGGCTAGATACGACTCCATGACTGCGCAGCTTGCCAAACAGATGGCAGGCGTAACTAAATCCATCCAAACACATGAGCGGGAGATGGATGAAGGAAAAGTCGTCCTGGAGGAGGCCATTGCTCTTAAAACGAAGTGCTAGGCCGAGCACGAAGGGAATGTAGTGAGGGTCCTCAGGCTGGAAATGAAACTTGCTCAGGCAAAATAGTGGACTTCTCAGTCGTCGGAAGCTCTAGTTGTGGCGGATAGCCGATTATGCGTAGCACAACAGAACTTGGCGCATGCAGATGTCGCCCGTGCTGGTTTTCTTCGAGCTAGAGCCGAACTGTCCCTCATGAGCAATGATGAGGCACGGCTGGAGCGGGCTCGCGCTGATGTCTTGGATTCCAGGACTGAGAGGATGAACGCACTGGCGCAGCAACTTCGCAACCTGACTGCTCCCCCAAATGATATACTTTTGCTTTTGTTTTTTAATGTACTTTTGCTCCTTTTTGGGAATAATAAAGAGGCTTTTCATCTGACTTTGTGGACCCATCATTTTGGAATATAAATGACAGGTTTGGGTAAAAAGTGATATCAGATGATATACTCTCGGTAAGTTTCAGCGGGACATATCTATTCAGAGGTTATATGATAGAATATGCTCCTAGCTAAAATTATTTTTGGAAGTAGTTTTGTCAGAATGAGACCTTCATCATACTCCATTTGAGCAGAGAAGGTTAAGCGTAGTACCTTTTCAGGAATTTGCCATTGATAGGAGCCATTAGCAGGTCTCCATTAGGCTGGGCTAACCTGTAAGCGCCGTTTGAGAATGTCGTGTCGATCACATAAGGACCTTCCCATTTGGGCTGAAATTTGCCCTTACTCCTGTGAGTTAGAATCATCAGCCTTCTTACGGCTAAAACTAGCTCGCCGACTTTGAATACCCTTTCCTTTACCTTTTGATTAAAAGCCTTGGAAATGCCTGCTTGGTAGAGCGCGATGCGATGTTGAGCTTGGAGGCATTTCTCGTCTAATCCTTCTAGCTCTTGAAGCCTTAACAGGTCATTCTTTTCTTGAGTCAGCTCATTAGCCACGGCTATCCTGAGTGACAGAATTTGGATCTCGATGGGGAGAACTGCTTCGCTCCCGTAAACTAATGAGAATGGGGTGCAACCTGTCGGTGCCCATACCGTTGTGCGGTATGCCCAGAGACACTCTTCCAGCTTCTCATTCCAATCCCTCTTGTTCGAAGAGACAAACTTTTTTAAGAGCTTGATAATGGTTTAGTTGAAAGCTTTCGCCAAACCATTAGCAGCAGGATTATATGCCGTAGAGGCGACATTCTGTATCCAATTTTTATCCCAAAATCGATGAAACGCTTGGCTGATGAATTGAGGCCCATTGTCATAGATTTTCCTTCAGGGTATCCGGAAGCGATAAATGACGTGATGCTTGATGAAGCTGATCACATTAGATACCTTTACCTCAGCAAGAGGGATCGCCTCTGCCTATTTGGAGAAGTAATCTGTGATGGCCAGTATGAACCGGTGACCTCTGGAAGAAGACGGGTGAATAGGACCAATGATATCTATACCCCATGCTTCGAAAGGCCAGGATGCAACCATAGGATGCAGATACTAAGGAGGTTGATGGATAAAGTCTGCATGGATCTGACAGGCTCTGTATTGTCTTGCATACTTTATTGCATCTGTGATCATAGTAGGCCAGTAATAGCCCATTCTCCTGATGCGATCTTGTAGCTTAGGACCGGGTTGGTGCGCTCCGCATACGCCATCGTGGGCTTCACGAATAATCCACTATGCTTCGTCACCAGAGAGACATCGTAATAATAGTCCGTCATAAGACCGGCGATATAGACATTGTGAAGATGCGTCGAAATAGAAGCGTAATGATCGTCTTTTGACGGATACCACTTCTTTAGGATCTTCTGGCAAGATTCTGTATGCTACAAAGTCTATAAAGGGACTTCTCCAGTCTCTCCCTAGAAGATCTGTGTCCAGTGCGTAGCTGTGTTCTATGTGAAAGTTATTTTTCATACAGAATAAATCTTTGTTAAGAAGGATTACCGAATTCTGCCTTCTTATAGGGGTAGCTAAATCTGCAGCTAGACTGGCTAGAGCGTCAGCTTCCAGATTCTGAGATCGAGGGACATGCTCTAGGAAGAATCCTTTAAATGTCATGGCTATCTCGACCGTTGCTCGGTGATAGGGGATGAGGTCTGGATTCCGAACTTCATATATTCCTCTGACTTGGTTGACGATTAGCAGAGAATCACCGAAAGCTTCCAGAGATTCGACGCCCAATTCTTTAGCGACTTGGAGCCCGATTAGTAGAGCGTTATACTCTGTCACATTGTTAGAATAGGGCTCGTTAAGAGAATATGCTCGGTATATGACGAGCTTATCAGGAGTAACTAGGATAACTCCTACTCCCGAAACCATGTTTCCCCTGGGACCAGTTCTGGAGGCACCATCGAAGAATAATTGCCATGCATTACTTTCCATTACGGAATTACATTCTACAACTTCGTCGGGAATGTCCTCGTACAGTTTGGAGGCCTCCGGGATCGGATGAGCAGCTAGGAAGTCAGCCAATGCTTGTCCTTTGATGGACTTCTGAGGGACGTACACCATGTCATATGGTGTTAATAGCATCACCCAAGTCGTGAGTCAGGAATTAAGAACACTTGGCTTGCTCATCAGTACCCGAAGTGGATTGATCTTGGAGATAATATGAAAGGTCTGGCCTGTGACATAGTGCCATATTTTCTGGATAGCAAACATCAGAGCCAAGCATTCTTTCTCCACTGGGTTGTACCGGTGTTCGCCTCCGACCATCATCCTGCTGAGGTAGTAGATAGCCTGTTCGTGACCCGTATTATTCTTTTGTGCGAGAAGAGCTCCCAGAGAATGATCCATTGCTCGAACATACAGCACGAATGGTCTCCCTATGACGGGAGGCACCAGAACTGGCGGACTAGTGAGGTAACGTTTGATGTCGCAGAATGCTTGCTGGCAGGCTTTGTCCCATACGAAGGATACTCATTTCTTCAGGAGGCACAAAAAAGGTTGACATCTCCCAGAGAGGTTGGATATGAATCTCCGGATATAAGCCAGACGACCTTGAAATTCCCTGAGTTCTCTCAGATTATGGGGCGATCGCATTTCTAAGATGGCCTTGACTTTATCAGGGTCCACTTGAATGCCTTTGGCGATAATGACAAATCCCAGGAATTTGACACTGGATACACCCAGAAAAGACTTTGTAGGATTCATTTTGAGCTGATGTTGGCGCATCAAGTCAAATACTCTTCAAGTCTTGGATGTGAGTATCCTTGAGGCAGCTTTTGACAGCTACATCATCTACATAACATTCTACCATCTTGCGTAAATGCTCATGGAATATGTTACTCATAGCCCGTTGGTACGTAGCCCCTACATTCTTTAATCCGAAGGGCATGACCGTATAGCAATATACCCCCAGTGGTGTCCGGAAGGTAGTATGCTTCTCGTCTTCAGGATGCATCTTAATTTGATTGTACCCTGATAATCCGTCCATGAAAGACATACGTTCAAAACTGCATGTATTGTCAATCATGACGTCCGTGATGGGAAGAGAAAACTCGTCTTTAGGGCAGGCTGCATTCAGATCTCGATAATCAATGCAGACACGTACTTTTCCATTCTTCTTCATGACCGGGACAATATTGGCGACCCAGTCGGGATATTGTTCTTCACGGATGAAGCCGCAAGCTATTAACTTCTTGACTTCAACTTCAATGGCGTACATCATATCCGGGCGGAACCGGCGTTGGTGCTGCTTCACAGGCTTCGAATCGGGCAATATATTGAGCTTATGAGTAGCCACCTTTGGATCAAGGCCTGACATGTCCTCATAATTCCACGCAAAGACGTCGATATATTCTTTTATCAGCTGGATAACTTCTTCCCTTTCTGCTTCGGAAAGGTCGTTACTGATAAATATCGGCTTTGGCGAAAGTTCATCCCCAAAGTCAATCTGGATAACTTTGTCTTCAGTGGGAGGTTCTCTCTGCTCGAAGCGGAACTCCCATTATGTATCCATTTGCTGAGCCCAAGCGTCATTCTCAAACAGTTTAGATTCTTGTTTGTCTGATTCAAAGGAATACGTCACTACCGTATTTACTGATAATGTTTGCTCGAGAACATGAGATGAGTCGGAGGGCGCTGAGCCATCTTGAGAGGAGGAAAAGAAATCCTTGTTTGACTCAGGAGTCGCTAGGGAGGTTGTATACCCTAACCCGAAATGAGTTCGTTGATAGTAGGGATCGCCGTGCAGCGGCATTCGTCTGCCTTTCCCGTAGTTGAGACCCGATTCCAGGTTCAGGTTATATCACATACCTTGCATGATCTTCAAGGCTTGCGTGCTGTATCTGTGAACCTGCATTTTACCGGCATCATCATCGGAAGAATCTTCTTGCGTGGTTGGTTGATTACGCATGCTGCCGAAGACTATTGGATGTTGGCTGCTGCAAGTAGGTGGGACAATGAAGATTGAATCCTCATGCGGTCCATATGTCATAGTGACATTGGATGATGATGCCACTTCCCATATATACGGATGATAGGAATCTATAGCTTCCAAAAAAATTTGTGCTATAGGTTCTATATCGTCGTAGGGGGAGGATTCCTGATTTGGAATTTGGGTGTAAATATACTGAAAAAGAGGATGTTTATTATCATCTGAAACTTCGTTCCCGGTTGTATCTACATCAGTCGGCTGCTTGTTGCGCCGGAGTTTGATGACCAAGGGTAGAGGCTTCTGGTTCAGAGTGATCACTAAAGGATCACCCCCTTTCCCTGACTTGGTCTCGTTCAGGTGGATGGCCATAGGCTCCATGGTCTTTGGACGAGTAGTCCATCCTTTCACCTTGATTGTCAGAGGTTGCTTGGCAGAGGGTTCTTCTGGCTCCCTGTGGGATTCCTTCTTTGCTTCGGCTGACACCTCTTCCGTGTAGTCTTGAGAGTACAACATGGCATCAGAGTAGTAGGATTCTACTCCTTTGAACGGGTTCAGGTCAGCAATCTCCATTTGTACTGTTCCTCGGGCGTCTACATATCTAAAGCATTGGTGTAGAGTTGAAGGAACGATGTTGTGGTCGTGGATCCAAGGTCTACCCAGCAGAATATTGTAGGACACCTCTGAATCGATGACGTAGCATGTAGCCACCGATCTGAGGTTACCAATCTAGATCCTCAGGCAAATTTTCCCCAACGGCTTACTTCTTCCAGCGTTGAAACCCACGATCGTAGTGGTGGTGTAAGCCAATTCGCTGGTAGGAATCCTCAGCGGTCTGAGCAGACTATGAGGAATGATGCTGATTGATAATCTCGGATCTATGTGAATCCGGTCGACCTCCATGGAACCGATGTACCCGGTGTAATAGAGGGGTCTGTCATGTCTATTATATTTTAACAACATGTCATCTTGAGTGAAAGTGATATTTGGGATCACCTCCATCACACTGTGGCATTGAGGACACGCCACGGGCTCTTTGTAGACCTATTATTCGTTGCACACGAGAGTGCAAATAATAGGTTCGGGACAAGTCCTGCCGGAGGTAATATAGATATGGCAGTTTTTTATTGACCTAACACCACTGGCGTACTTAGAGTAAAGTACGGGCGTTAAGTTGAGACGACAACCGATATGATAATCGATAGCCAGAAACTTGGAGAGTTTGTTCAGAGGTAATATGGACATGACAAACTTCTGGGATGCAATTCCATTGAGGATGGAGGCGCATATCTGCTCAGAGGTAATATGGACATGGCAGTTTTTGTGAACCTAGCACCACTGGCGTACTTAGAGTTAAGTACGGGCGCTAAGTTGAGATGACAACCGATATGATAATCGATAGCCAGAAACTCGGAGAGTTTGTTCAGAGGTAATATGAACATGACAAACTTTTGGGATGCAATTCCATCGGGGCTGGAGGCGCATATCTGCTCAGAGGTAATATGGACATGGCAGTTTTTGTGGACCTAACACCACTGGCGTACTTAGAGTTAAGTACGGGTGTTAAGTTGAGACGACAACCGATATGATAATCGATAGCCAGAAACTCGGAGAGTTTATTCAGAGGTAATATGAACATGACAAACTTCTGGGAAAAGGAATGAAATGCTTGGATGATGAACATAAACTTATGTCTGGTCAATTTACTGTGGAGTGATTTTCCTGAAGAATCTATTGGAGAAACTTTTAAGGACTCTTCCTCAGGTATATTTTTGAAGAGGGCAAATTGTCACATAAAAAAAAGAATGAAAATCCAATTGGTAAGGACCGTCCCTTTGTTTACAGATGTAAAGTGATGACCTTGGTCTCGATCAACTCCTGAATCCTCTTTTTTAGCACATAGCACGCCCTTGTGGGGTGGTGAGTATACCGATGGAAGAGACAATAATCTGGGTCATCAACTTTGCCAGCCCTCTCAGGATGTCTGATGTTGGGTAGCTGAAGCTTGCGCTCTTTCATCAACATATCGAAGATTTTAATGATGTCGTCTTCATTGAAGGAGAAAGTCCCTTTTGGTCTTCGGGCTCCTGATGCCTGAATTTTATGATTTTTTGGGAAGATCGTCGTCGTTGCATCATCTTCGGATCTTGAGGGAATTCTACCCCCAGCTTTGGATGCCGCCATGTTTTGTCGAGGTAGGCTACCCCCAGACATGCCGTGGCATCTGTCCACAGAAGCTGATTTAGAAGGAGCTGCCTCTGGTTGTACAGGACTAGACCTTGAAGATTTGGGTTTCGCAAGAGATACAGTATACCCCAACCCAAAACGAGCTTGTTGACGGTAGGAATTACCATGCACCGGTGTTCGTCTGCCTTTTCCATTGTTGAGGCCTGGTTTCAGCTTCAAATCATAACCCATGCTTTGTATAATTTTTAACGCTTGCGGGCTATATCTGTGGATTTGTATTCTGCCAGTTTTAGACTCGCAAAATTCTTCCTGCATGATCGGGCTGCTTCGCATGCGACCGAAGACTATTGGATGTTGGTCGTCACGAGTTGGAGGAATAATAAAGATGGAATCTTCACGTGGTCCACCTGTTATGACGATATTAGATGTTGAAGCATCCTCCCACAAGATCTTCCCGCGTTTGACCATTAGGGGAACTGAAGCATGTTTATGACCCTCGTCTTCGTGTTTCTGGATCAGATAATTGCGCAGGTCAGTAGAAGTTGCAGAAGAAAAAGACTTGTTCCTTCTGTTCCCATCAGTGGGCATACGGATATTGGGAACCATAGTTTTCCCTGTGCCACCTATATACAACAGGTTGGCCATCTGGATGGCGGATAATCCCCGAGGAGGGTGTCTTCCCGCAAGTTGAGCCTTCTTTACGCTGAGTGGCTTCTCGTGGCATAATTTGGAGCTCTGCTCTGGTTGGCGTAAAGCTGAGGATATCCTCAGTCGGCCATCAGCTTCTCGCGTAATCCGGAGGGCAGGCAGATTGTTCCTTTGTTGGCGTAAAGACCGAGAAGTTGAGTAGTTCGCCGCATGCTTTCCCTTGCGTAGTTTGCAGGGATTATCTACTTTTCCGCATAAGGCATATGTACTTTTGTGCGCGGAGCGCGTTTGGGACACCTGATTTGGCGCTGAGGCATCATCAAAAATTTTGTCTATTCCGCCAGGGACGGGAGACTAAAATTTACACGCAGAGCGCGGAGTAGGCTTTCGGACTAGCGCTGAGGCATTGTTAGAAGTTTTGTCTATTCCGCCAGGGACGGGAGACTGAATTTTACACGCAGAGCGCGGATTATACTTCTAGGTTAGCGCTGAGGCATTGCCAAAAGTTTTGTCGGTCCTGCCAGAGACAGGTGACAGAATTTTACGCGCAAGGTGCGGGTTATACTTCTGGGTTAGCACTGAGGCTTTGCCAGAAGTTTTGTCGGTCCTGCCAGAGACAGGTGACTGAATTTTACGCGCAAGGCGCGAAGGAAGAAAAGCTACAACCTTATTGGTCGGAGAGATCGAAGAGATCGGAGAGTCCACAGGAATGGTAGGGGATGTCTTGGGCATCCAGACCTTGCGCAGCTTCCTGTTACTTTGGACGGAGAGGGAGTGAGAGCTACCCCCTGCTTGAATCATGTCTTCGTAGGCAGACTGGTCGAACTGGACGACCAGTGTCTTTTTTACGGATCCCACGGATACCGTATCGTGTTGAGCAATTACTTCCTCATCAGAACAGAAAGACATCTCCAGCAGAGTCGCCATCTTGTTTCGGATAAAAAATATAAACAAAAGTGAAGAAGTACAAGAAACGACAAGATCCTTTATTTTAAAGAAAACCCCGCTCGAACTTCGTCGGTGTTTACAAACAAGATTGTACAATTTTGATCCTACAGGATGAATATCGAAGTACAATTTATTTAATCTGGGTAAATATTGTTATAGGTGTCTGATCTGCGGTCGATCACTTTAGCCCTTGGACCACACGATATTTTGAAGAAGTGCCGGGGAAGACAGAAAGCAGCTTCGAGGGTTGCTAAAGAGGGTGGATGCCCGATGCCAAAGTCGTCGATCCCCTTCTCTTTGCCTGAGCTCTGGACTCTTCTCTCTCTCTCTCTCTCTCTCTCTCTCTTCGATCCTAATCTCCTTTCAATTTGTCGACCTGTTCCTCTGTTGATAGAGGTCTCTATTTATAGAGTTTTTAGTGACAGTGACCACACAGTCGGCGTAGAAACCGAGTAGTAGAAAGTACAGCACCCTTTTACACGACAGTTTAAAATAACCAATGCCTGCATATAGATGACCTTCTGAGTGAGCATGTGACGCGTGTCCAACTAAGGGACAAACGCGTATAACTGCTGCGAAGATCACGGCGTAGAAGCCACGTAGGTAGTTATCCCTTGTGTAGAAGAGGTTGGCGTAGAAGCCAAATGACTGTCACCATGGCATAGAAGCCAAGTAGGCATAGAAGCCGAGTAGGCGTAGAAGCCGAGTGGGCATAAAAGCCGAGCAGGCGTAGGAGCCGAGTGGGCATAGAAGCCGAGCAGGCGTAGAAGCCGAGTGGGCATAGAAGTCGAGTGCGCATAGAAGCCGAGTGGGCATAGAAGCCGAGTGGGCACAGAGGCCGAGTGGGCACAGAGGCCGAGCAGGCGTAGAAGCCGAGTGGGCATAGAAGCTGAGTGGGCATAGAAACCGAGCAGGCACAGAGGCCGAGTGGGCATGGAAGCCGAGGCAAAGTGGACATTTTAGCCGGAATTACGGCTTTTGGAGATATAATCAAATCTCATGCATTAAATACAGAGATCTGCCCGCATCCTGCGCATTAAATGCAGAGGCATGTTTTCGAAGCTTTGCTGTCCCGCAGATTTACCATCATTCTGCGTATTAAATGCAGATACGCGCCTCGAACTTTGTACGAAGAGACACTGATGACGTGGCAGCCTGTTTGTCTTCCGCGGAGCGTAAGAAGCTCACGTCTGCCCGTGTAAAACTAGGTAGCGTATCCCCTTGTCTGCATAAAAGTAGTTTACGCAAAGGGGATGCCACTAAACAATGGTTCGGTGACATTTAATCAAATCTCCAGCATTAAATGTGGAGATCCGCCATTATCCTGTGCATTAAATGCAGAAGTGTGTTTTTGAAGATCTATCACTTGGCCTGCGCATGGTGTAGAGACGTGCCTCGGGCATCTGTCAATATTCGACGCTTTAAATGCAGAGACGTGCCTTGAGAACCTGTCACCGTTCTGTGCATAAAATGTAGAGACGTGCCTCGAATCCCGTACGAGGTGCAGCTTTTGACGTGGCAGGCGGTTTGTCTTCTGCGGAGCGTAAATAGCTCACATCTGTCTGTGTAAAACTAGGCAGTGTATCCCTTCGTATGTGTAAAAGTGGTTTACGCAGAGGAAATGGCAATAAATGACAGCCTGGGTAGCAGTATCGAGCCATCATTATAGCCGTCGCTTGGATAGTCGTACAGTACTTTTTGTCAGAAGTCCAGACGTCAGGTTCATTGCATGATCTGACAGGTTCGTTTCGAAGAATACGAAGCGTCCCTCGTACACTTCAATGCTGTATTGAAAGCGGATGAGCTTTACGCCATAAAGGCGATGAAGAACCCTGTTTATGCTGAAGTAGCCTGGACATACTGCTTTACGCGGATGATCCTCGAGCTCATATTTCATGCTGTACTCAGCGAAAAAGCTCTGTTGCATGCTGATGTCTCCGTGGTCCTCTGTTTACGCTGCTCTGCCTCAATACGCTGCGTATAGCTATCCAGCGTATTTTTTATGCTTCTACACTCCTGCATAAAAGACCCTCCACTAGATCAATATCGTCTAGGTATGGGAGACTGCACTGCTTGGGGGTTTTGTGCCCTTTAGGCATCTCTTAAGGGATGACCAGTATCTTTCTTTTTGGTTTTACACCTCTTGGCCACAACAGTCACGTTGCTACAACAGCTACAACAGGAGCAGCTCCGATAACGGACTGTTACGCCACTGCTCACTCCAAGTGCGATCCTTCCCACCAGAGCTCTCCTATGTCTAGTTTGTCATCGTGTTCCCTCTAGGAGAAAAAGTAGCAGCGGCCGTAACTACTTGGGAGAAGAAAACAGCTGCATGTGAGAAGGGTTTAACAACAACATTCCTAGCATTTTTTGGGTAATTTACCTTTATGACCCTCCCCCTCTAGCTGTTTACTATTGAATATGGGATGTTATTGCATAAATATAATACCATTGGTCATTAGCATAATTACATACAGATCTTTACTTATAAATTTGTAGACATAAGATATCTTAATTGTTACTTATATTAGATACAAACATGTTACTAAATATTGAATATAATAATAAAAGTGTTATATATATATATATATATATATATATATATATATATATATATATATATATATATATATATATATATATATATATATATATATATATATATATATATATAAAGAGAGAGAGAGAGTATAAAAGTGTTATATATAAGTGTAGATAAGTTTTATAAGTAAATATAATATATGGGTATATAATTAGTTATACAAAGTTATACATTTTACGAAAATATAAGTAGGTATATATAATTTTAACCAGTGGAAATATATATGTATATATGAGTATATAAATACCTTATATAAATTTTCACATTTATCTTGTTGTCTACATCCTACAAAAACCTATATTTTCTTATAAATTATAAGTATCTATAAATATACAAATATTTTAAACTATGAAGAATGTATTTATATAGGCCTATCTTATAAAAGAAAATATATGTTTATTTATGAACATGATTTAATGATATTTATTTTTATAAATGTTATGTATATATGTATGGGTATTTATATATATATATATATATATATATATATATATATATATATATATATATATATATATATATATATATATATATATATATACACTTACATACATAAACATGTTTTCTTTATAACGTATCCAAATTAAATATATAAGCTTATTAATTTATATCTATAGCATAAACAATTTATCTATGTACAAGTTATATACCTATATTGGCATATACAAATATATATTTGTAAATTTATATGTAAATAATTATTGAGATTTAAATATTAGTATATATATATATATATATATATATATATATATATATATATATATATATGGCGATATTAATTTCTAACAAATATATGATTTATACTTGGAATTATAGGTATTTTCCTAAAATAACCTAATATAATTTTTATCTATACTATATAAGGTATAACTAAAACTATTTTCATAAACGAACCTAGTATAGATTTTGTATATTGTATGTATATAAGGGAACATCATGTGTGACACTTGGTTGTATTTTTAATGGATCTGGTAGATTTCTTATGGACCATAGCAGCACTAGCACATGCCTAGGCCAAGATACGACTTTGGTATCTACTGTCTCAGCAACGTTGGATGAACCCGGGCAAGTATACTTTGCCTATTGATTTACAATATTTAAATGCTTTACATAATTCACCAATCATTCATTTTGGATATATTATTACATTTCACTTGCTCCTTATCAGTATATTACATGATTATACATGCTGACAGATAAGCATGATACACATATTTGTATTGCATGGCAAGCTAGGTGACTTGTATATGATCTATGTTGTTTACCATTGGTTGACTATACCTGGGTACATATTTGACTGGACTATCACTTGTCGTGGTATGGTCGTGTCGTGGACACGACACGTGCAGTAGCATTGGGCGAGGAGGACAATTACTACGCGTTTGTGCTCCTTTGCACACCATTCGCTCACATGCGGTAAGTAGTATTCTATTCTTGATAGCTAGTGCCTCTGTAGAGTGCACCTAGCCTAGCTAGATAGCACATGTGTACTAGCCTTGTTCCCATTGCATTTCACACAAACTGTTTAGTCTGTCTAGTAGTAGTGTTACTTGATTACCTGTCTATTTCTTGGATCACTTGTTATTTCCTTCACATGTTATTTATTGTACTTTATTTCAGCATGTATATTATGTATCTTGCTATGTCCCTCTTTGGACTTGGTTTTCTTTTAGGTTATTGTCGAGATATGACATAAAATTATTGGAGATTTTCTTCCTTCGGGATTTCAGGTATCGTCATATGGTACCTTCTTATTTGTTCTTTCATAATATTTCCCTTCATAGTATCATTATATTAGAGTTGTAGATATTTATTATGGATTTATATATTATGATATCATCTAGACAGCTTATATATATTCGAGTCGGACTACAATCCACTTGATTGCATAGTTGGCCATTGTTACATGGCCTGATTTTGCATTTTTGAGACTAGGACGTAAAATAATATCTTATATAGGGGCAGTAGTATTATCATATATTCTATTGCAAGGATGATGAATCGGTTGTGGGTAATAATTTATATTTAAATTAAAATAACATATTTTACTGCTTTCACCTTATCGTATGAATATGAATTGTTAGTTGACCCTAATCCCTAATAGAAAGATAATTTTAATAACTATTTGCTCATATGATTAGAAGTATTGGTTTAGTTGAGTGGTAGTACCGCTCGCTAGTATATTCAAAGTGTGTTGACCCCTCTTCCATAGGTGGTGGAGAAAATGTTGGCGTACAAGGGAGATAAAGTCTTATTGCAGTTTTCAAGCTTCTTCCTAATTCAAGTATTCGGAGTTCCATTTTGAAGCATTTTGATTCAGTTATAATAAAGGGACGTAATGTATGAAATGACATATTACTTCATGATAGCCTATCAGTTGTTTCTATTTTTGCAAACTATGTAAGACGGAAAGGTATTTCAAGTTGTACTGAGAATAGTTATATTATGTTGCAATAATTCATAAAATGAACTATTTCTTCCTATAACATGCATTTAATATTTCTGCTATTGTGTTGCTAAGATTTATTTTTTAAAAGAATATTATTTGTGCACGTTCTTACCTTGTACAAATATAATTTAGACTTTGTACGATATTATGCCATGTGGTGACTTATCATTTTTATGGAATCTAGGTGTGACAGTTGTTCATCAGAGCCGCTTAGAAGAGGCCTTTGGGAGATTGTGTGACTTGTTGATTTTAGTATCATAAAGGTGTTTGAATTGGATGGTAGCCGACGACGCGCTCTTGTGGATAACGTTAGAGATCGGACACTTGTATGGTAAGGCATCAAAAAAAAGTAAAGCAATAATTAATCCTAATCTAAAGTACTTTAGATTACTCATTGCCGCATATTTGTAATAATTGGATTAATTGAGTATGGCATTCTTTATATAATTACATCGATATCATATTGGTTCATGAGTTGAATCAATATGGTAGAGATTAGTGTCGAGTCGAAGATTGATCACGGTTATGAGATGAGCATTGTGATCAAGACTCATGGATAGATCGAATCTATCATGAACCTAGATCAATCCTAAGATATTTTGAAGTAAACAACATTTGGTTATGTATGCAAAGGGGTTTTCATGTGTCAGATCTGCGCTTTAGATGCACGGTACAAACAAGAAAGTGTTCATGTCGGTTGACCTAGCATAGTATATCAAAAAAAATTATTTTTTCCACTGATACATGTCGTTTACTTTCACATTTATGCTCTCATTAAAGTGGTATGTACTTAAATGGTGTTTTGTTACCATGGTACTAGGATTCACTCTCTTTTGTATTTGATGGAATTGTACACTTTACTTTCAAGGTTATTGTGGGAGAGAAGTATTTTTGGACTGCTTACCATGCTATTTATACTATTCGTTAAATTCTATCTTTTATATGGATTGAAATTAATATTATGATATTTGACCCCAGGATTGTTGGATACTAGTTTACCCAACTAGTATGCAACTTATACATGCTACATTGGACTGATGTCCATATGGTGTTTACATAGTTGACTAGCGCCACATGTACACGTGATTAGTTCTCATAATCTAGGAGCATAACATGATAGTTTATTCAAATGCAATAGAAAGCTCCTTATGATGTCTTTTATGATTTAAATGTTCTTAGGTTGGTGATGGTAATAGGAGGATTCATAGGTTTCATAAGAAACAAGAGGATAATTCATGATGGTCTTTTCAAGATGTGGGGTGAGAATGCTTGATCGATCATTATTCGAAGACTTTGCAGCTCGTGAGCGACTAATTATGGCTTTTGATGGTGGTTTTTGTTCTATTATTCTCGAGATGGATGCATCTATTATAGTTAAATAAATCTCTCATCTAGACGACAACTCTTTGTCTTACATTGGAACTATTTGCCAGGAATTAAGGAAGTTAGGTTTGCTAGCATATTCATGGCTTTTAAAGTGTAGTATGTTCCTAAGAGTTAAAATTTAGTAGCTCATAATCTGGTCTAATATGCTATGGATATATCTGATATTTGTATCTAATTAGATAATCTATCTTAACGTATTAGGGTCCCTCTCCTTGTTAACAGTTCTAGTTAATGTTTTTCAGTAAATCATAATTTTTATGAATTAAAGAAAAATAAAATTTTGGTTAAATTTCAACTTGACACCCTCAACTATTCCAGTTTGAGTTATTTGTATTTACCCCTCATTCCCTAATACAAACTCTATTAACCCCCTCCTTTATTCCTTCATAATGACTTATTTGTAACTAGTGTTATACCCCCCCCCCCCCACCACCACCCAAAAAAAAAATTGCCTAACTTGTGAGAAATGGGGGGTAGTCTAATTAATTTTAAAATGCGTGGGTTGGTGGGGGGGGATAATAGAGTTTACATTAGGGAATGAGGGATAAATACAAATAACTCTTCCAGTTTTTCAACTTGATACCCTAAACTTTTAATTTTAATATTAGACAAATTAATAGCTCAACTATAATTGTGCAACAAAATACCCTAACAATATTAACAAAAAATCCTAAATGATAAAAATACCCCCTAATTCGTGGTCATTTCAAATACCCTCAGGGGGAAAAGCGAGTAATTTGATCAAAAATATTATTTATTTTTGTTGAAATAAAAAACTTAACTCCTGAATGACGGAAGGTACCAACTTGAAAATATTCAATAGTTGAGGGTAATGATTAATATGATATTAAAGTTTAGGTCATTTAGGATATCAAATTGAAAAACTTGAATAACTGAGGGTATAAACTAAGGCTTCGTTTTGGTAGAAGGAAAAAGTGAGAGGAAGAAAAATAGAGGAGAAAAAAGTAGAGCAATTGATATATTTTCTCTTGTTTGGTATGAAGGGAAAAATGAAGGGAAAAAAAAGTGGAGGGATTACTTTTCTTTCCTAACCAAAGAAAATTAATCCCACCAAAAGTGGAAGAAAAAATGGAAAAAAAAGTGAATGATTATCTTAATTTACAATTATACCCTATTAGAATTATTCTATTTTAAAATAGTTCAATGAAGTTAAATGGTAAATAAATATTTTTAGTTGAGGATATAATTGGTAAAGTCTATATTTTTATTTTTCTTTCTTCTATTTTTCCTTCCATACCAAAAAATGAAAAGTTTATCACTTCCATTTTTTTCCATCTCCTACCAAACACAAAGGAAGGAAATGGTCTTTCCTTCCCTTATGGATGGAAAGTATATCTCTTACCCTTTTTCATCCTTTCAATTTGCCATCCTTCCTACAAAACGGAGACTAAGGGGGTGTTCTGTTGTCTCATATAAATCATGGATAATAGATGACAATTCAAAATTATACAGGCCAAAATATGGTATTATAAATACCAAAATATTTAGTTCAACACAAATACACATATAATCTTTTCCATAATTCAAAGTTTATTTTAAAAAAAATTATAGTTTTAAAGCATTAAAATAATATCAATTTGAAAATATTTCATTCATTGCATCAACAATTTGGTTTCGTTTGGGAGATTCGACGAATTTAGTTTCTAGGTTGAAAACTAGTTTTTCGGTAGAAATTAGTAGATGAAAACAATTTCTACGAAATATTTACTATATCAAATAAAATCTAAAAATTATCAAATTTTATTATATTATAGATTTTTATGTCAACTTTTCGAAAAACTAAACAGATCATGTTTTAGAGTTTTGGATCTCCCGAAAACTCCAAATCATTAAGATGTGTACGTGATTCAGACAATTAATACTAAAATTAATCTACAAAATTAATAATTTCGAATTTTGCTAATTAAATTATCGATTCAGAAAGGTTACCGCGAGATGATTCCAACAAAAAAATGGAAACGATTCGGACGTCAAAGCTAGGAGATATGGTCCCGCAAAATCGCGATAAATATTAAAAAATAAGGCTATTTTTGGGACACTTTTTGGAGCTGTTTTGTACAGAAAAGAGGGGATTCTTGGTTGTTAAGAAGGGAAAGGGGGAAATGAAGGGGTGATTATGTTGACATATAGCAAAAAATTCTATTAGAATTTGGACAAGTAAAATTTTTTTAAGTTTGTACGTGAATGTAATAGATTTTTCGGATGCAATAAGTTCTTAAGAAATCCAATAAGTGTTTCACTTATGAATTTAAAGCCACTTATAAGGAAAAATTCACTTATAAGTGCGAAAAATGAATGCACTTATTGGAACCAAATTCACTTATAAGTGAGGCACCACATAGAATAAGTGAAATTCACTTATAAATAAGAAATGTTAGAATAAACGTAGAAGAAGGAAGAAGAAGAAAATAGGAGAGAAGATATCTTATTAGTGCAATCCCATAGTGGGAGGCAAATACCTTATTTATACAACTCAATGAAGGTGTAATACTAATCTCTAACCAATGTAGGACTAAAATACAAAGTGGGAATCTAACCCTTTAGTAACCCACGTTATAACACTCCCCCCTTTGGATGACCACCATCTCTAAGCCTATTGCCTCGTTAAAACTTTGCCAGAAAAATCCATTAGGACAAAATATGTGCGAAAGAAAATAGTACAATCTTTAGAATGACTTAGATAGGTGTTGGACATGCTTAATGTTGCTTCATTAATATCTTGACAGGAAAAACCCAATGGAAAAAAATTCATGACTAAGAAAAAATAGTACAACGCATTATAGTCCATACAAAATATATCTTCCCCTAAAAACACTCACTCCCACTGATAATGTTGATCTTGAATAGTCAGCTGATGAAGACGTCTCATTCTAATTCTATGAACTAGTTTCTGAAAAGTTGACTTTGGCAATGATTTGGTAAATAAGTCTGCAAGATTATCACTTATGCGAACTTGTTGGACGTCAATATAAAAGTTTTTCTAAAGCTCATGAGTATAGAAAAACTTCGGTGAGATGTGCTTGGTCCTGTCTCCTTTAATGAATCCACCTTGAATTTGTGCAATACATGTTATATTATCCTCATGAATAACATTAGAGTATCTGTGGTAGGGGAAAGGTGACAGAAGCTACGAATGTGTTGAATCAACGATCTCAGCCAAATACATTCTCTACTTGCTTCATGGAGAGCCAATATTTTTGAGTAATTTGAGGAGGTACCAATCATTGTCTGTTTTGTTGAACGCCAAGAAATAGTTGCATTGCTATTAAAAAATACATATCCAATTTATGAACGACCTTTATGGGGATCAGATAAATAACCTGAATCTGCAAAGTCAACTAGATTCGCGATGTCAGATAAACCATAAATATAAAATAATCCCATGTCGGTAGTTCTACGAAGATATCTCATCACATGTTTAATGCCATTCCAATGTATGCGAGTTGGCGCCGAGCTATATCTAGCCAACAGATTGAAATAGATATGGCTGGCCTTGTACATTATGATAGATAAATTAATGTCCCAATGGCACTAAGGTACGGTACTTCGGGTCCTAGCATCATTTCATTGTTGTCCTTAGGATGATATGGATCTTTATCGATATCTAAAGATCGAACAACCATTGGAGTGCTAAGGGGATGAGCTTTATCCATATTGAACTGTTTTAATATATTTTCTATGTATTTGGATTGATGCACTAAAATTCCATTAGTTCAATGCTCAATTTGTAATTCAGGACAATATTTAGTGTCGCCGAGATCTTTCATCTCGAACTCCTTTTTCAGATAGTTTGCAATCTCATTGATTTTATATTTTGTCCCAATCAAGTTTATCTCATCGACATATACTGCAACTATAGTGAAACCCTCCTTAGATTTTTTTATGAAGACACATGGGCATATAGGATTATTCTCATATCCCTCCCTTTTTATATATTCACTAAGACGGTTGTACCACATCCTTCCGAATTGTTTCAAACCATACAATGAACGTCTTAGCTTTATGGAATGCATGTTCTTAGCTTTAGAGCTGGGTAGGTTAAATCCATCTGGAATTTTTATATAGATATTGCTATCTAAATCATAATATAGATAGGCCGTTACAACGTCCATAAGTCTCATGTCTAGTTTATTTTTAACTATCAGACTTATCAAATAACGAAACGTTGTTGCATCCATTACGGGAGAATACGTCTCTTCGTAATCAATCACATGTCTCTGAGAAAACCCTTGTGCCACTAATCGTGACTTAAATTGAGCGATTTCATTCTTTTTATTTCGCTTTCTTACAAACACCTACTTGTAACCTACCGGTCTGACGTCTTTTAGTGTTTATACTATTGTCATGTCCCAGTCCCAAAATACGTAGGACTAGAAATACGAAAGCATGCCAGCTGTATATATATATGGAGACTCCAATATATGAAAACCATAACACATACGTACGCTATATTATGAACAATAATTCATAAGTGGTATATAATTATCACAAGTCACAGGGCATAACTAAATCTCATCTACAGAATCAAATAGAAATAAATAACCAATCTACTATATAACTGAATCACAATATAAAGTATCAAAGAATGATAGTCAGGTGGAAACAAATCCACTACCAACTAGAACATAAGAGAAACCACATAAGTACATCTAATGAACAATGAGACTCGAAGAGAGACCTCCTCGAAAGAGAATGGGGTAGCTAGTCCTGATCCGTGCTCCTGCGAATAGTCATGATCGTCTACACCTGGAAAGGGACCAGGTCCTCAGAGAGATGTAACAATATACAAATAAGCATGCTAATTGAATACAGTAAACATGCATAATAGACAAAAAATATATAAGTACACTATACAAGACAATCTATATGAATATGCATAATGAGGACAACTTTTTGACGTATGGGCATGGGTAGGCTACTCTATCTAATCTCACAACTCACACACGCGTCAGGAACATCAAAAATCGACATACCTCAAGGGTAGCGACCAGCACGATACCAGAAATTGACATACCTCGAGGGTAGCGACCAATGCGACACAACTACCGTAGTGCGTGCTAGTTACTACGATTTACCATAGTGGTTATAGCCCATACGCCTACTGATTGTCCTCCCCTCCCATGATACTATGTGTCAAGTGTGTGTGTCAACATATATATAGTATATAATTATGACTGAAAGAAAATACACATACAATAAATATATAAAAATATAATAAGCATGCAAAGTACTGTAAGCAATTTGATAAGGTATCTTGCCTGGCAAAAAAGCTACAAAGTGTAAGCGTCCAAACGTCAGGCACAATGGATCAGAAACTATGGCATCAGAATGAACGCCTTTGGATGCTGAAATAAACATCACCAACGTTACCAGAATAAGCGAGATAGCTAAAAAAATACTACTCTTTCGTCCAATTTGGATACAGGGGCAAAACAGTAATTTCGGGTCAAAGTGGGTCCATATGTGGGCCACTTTGCATCGAAAAACGTGCCAGAGGTAAAAGTCTCTAAATAAGACAAATTATAGGTCAAATAAATTCTAAACTTCAATACGAACCCAACGGTATGTCCAATTTTGGATTCCGGTGAGCCAAACAAAAATTTGCTCTTAAAGTCAACCGCAGGGCCTGCAAATAGGTGGCTTGGTCAAGTATCTCATAATCACGTGAAACTTGGGTCACAGGACCAGCGTGATAGCACAAATCCAATGGCTCAAGTTTCGTCCCATTCCGACTAGCGTACACTAAATGGTGCGATATTTTATAAAAGTCACGATAAGGAGACTTTTTACGGATACATGTTGATTCTGACGTGCACATACGTCCAAATCAGTTTCTGCAAAAGCTCACATGTCAAGATATACCATACGCACCTTTCGGTACAATTGGTACGCGATGAAGCGGTCCCGTTTGGCAGGGCGTGCTCCGTATCACAATTTTCTAATCTTTTAAAAATAAGTTTTTGGTCAATTTGGAGGTTGAATAATTTTGCATTTAAAACAAATTAACAAAAAGTAAAAGAACAGAAATTTTTTTGGTTATATGGAGAAAAAAACCCTTTTATTAGTTTTGGAAAATATAAATAGGTTGATGGCAAATTGGGTGTGAACATGGGGTTTTTGATTCGAAATTCTGAACTATTTTGGTCAGTTTTTTGGTCATTTTTTGGTCGATAATTTGACCGATCCGGGACATGAAAACTCGTTCCGCTTGAATGAAAATCCTAGAGGGTTAGATTGTGAACGTATACGAATCAACTGCATGCAAAAAGGATCACAGATGAAGATAATACAATACCTAGAAGAGAGGCTTGAAACTGTGCACATGCACGCGACGCGTGTGCGCGGGCACGGATGGCGGCCGAGCGGCGGCGGCCCTGTTCGGCGCGGGGGCGGCGGTCGGTCGCCGGAGCGCAGGCTGGGGTAGGGTTAGGTTTAGGGTTTAGGAGATATATATATATGTATATATGTTTATATATATATGGAGAGAGAGGGGGAGTCCGCACGTGTGCTGTGATGGGGTGGGAAAAGTTTTGCTGGGAATGGGAATTGGGTTAGTATAGGATTAGGGTTTTAAGGATTAGTGTTTTAGTTTTCTTTTCTAGTTTTCTTTTCTTTTTCTTTTCTTTTCCTTTTTATTTCTATTATTATTATTATTATTATTATTATTATTATTATTATTATTATTATTATTATTATTATTATTATTGTTATTATTATTGTTATTATTATTATTGCTAATATTATTATTATTATCACTATTATTATTATTACTATTATCACTAGTATTATTATTATTATGATTATGATTATTATTTAATAATCATATATTTATTTATTTATTTATTTATATGGATGAGGCTAAAAATTCAAAAATAATATTTGCGCACCAAATAAATTCTAGAAAATTACTTCGTACCGTTTTAACAAAATACTACACCCAAATTATTTTATGAATATTTTATAACTAATAATTATATATTTATCTAGTTACAATAAATCAAATAATTATATTATCTAATTAACTAAGTAATTATTTAAATAGTTTTCCATAAAATAAGTAATAGTAAATAATATGCACATCCTACAAAAAGAAAATTTATCTAATTTGGTATGGAGAATTATGGGGTGCTAATTGTAGAAAGTTGGGGTTAAAAAATAACCACAAATAAATTATATGTAAAATATCTAAATATTCAATAATTAATCTATGGTCGTTATACTAATGTCATACTAACACCAAGGTGTCAAATTTCTGTGCCACGAAAAGATCCTACAAGTAGTGTCTCCTGTGTAGGCTACTTCCTATGAAGGAAGATACAGATTTTGGGGCCATCCTATATTATTAATGTCCAAACCATGGTGAAGTGTCCTAATAAAATCATTGAGTTTTATTTGTTTTTAAAAAAAATTTAATCTAAAACAAATACACGAAATACAATTACACACAAAATACCTATTTTTGGGTGAGGCGGTTTACAACTATAGGTCAGAACACTCCACATTTATTAAGGGAATCTAATTCTGCTTGAATAGCATCCTTCCATTTTGGCCAATCTTTTCTTTGTCGATATTCATCAATGCTACGTGGTTCAGTGTCATCAATACCCTTA
Source organism: Iris macrosiphon (assembly GCA_036927795.1). Lineage (NCBI taxonomy): Eukaryota > Viridiplantae > Streptophyta > Magnoliopsida > Asparagales > Iridaceae > Iris > Iris macrosiphon. The sequence goes on from JAYESA010000005.1 coordinate 127,591,640, forward strand.
GATATTTCAGTAACTATTGAGAATGAGAATATCTTATTTATTGTAATATCTTTGTGATACCATATCTCTCTTGTATATGTATAAAATATAGAGATCTCTTTGCTTTCAAGTACATGAGCCTCCTCTTGGGCTTGTGTCTTTTCTAAGATAATAACCTCTTCTGGCTTTTTAGAGAGTATGGATCTGTCATTCATAACCTCTTCTTCAGCGTTATGTGTAATCTCCTTAAGAGCGTTACTTGGGCATTTTTTCTTTCTAAGGACTAAGTCCTTCGAATCTATAGGTCTACCACTCTTCTGGCGTGTAATAGATTCATTATCTACTCTACTATTTTTTCTTACGGGGATATCAATTCGAGCTTGCACATTTGCAGCAGGCATATATGATTTAATCACTTTAGCTACATCAGTAAATGCATCTGGCATTTGATTTGCAATCTCCTATAGATGTAATATCCTTCGTACCTTAGTTTCATATTGATTAGTACGAGGATCTAGATGAGACAGAGTAAAATTATTCCACGATAATTTATGCCGTTTATTTGTGGCGAATGGTTCCATAAGAATAATATTTTTTTCTTATCTTCCCCTAACGGCGGGAATTTAGTCTCATCAAAATGGTAGTCTGCGAATCAAGCAGTAATGTCACTACCACATTCTGAAAACAGGGGTATTTTCGAATTTTTTCAATATTTAATGTTATGCTATTTACAACTAATTAATTGCATTATAGTGTGTTTGATTTAAAGAATTTTGTGCGATGTGTAGTTCAATATATATTTATATGCAGTATTAATTATTTTATTTTTAGCTAGCAGACTAGACCTAGAAGCCCAGTAGACGAACCCCTGTCCGAATTCTAGAATTCTGGATTTTATTATTTTATTTAGAATTTAATATTTGGAGATTTTAATTAATTACTGTATTTTATTTAATATTTTGCGCAATTGCCTTTGCTTCGATATTTGGAGCACTATCCAGACTTTTGTCTTCCAACAAATTTCACAATCTTGTCCTAGACATGTCCGCCTTCAATTCTGCTATTTTTGCAACTCATAATTTTGCTTCCTGTACATTATTTCTGGCCGCACAAAAGTCGTCGCGGACGTTTATTTTTAAATTCCTATTTTTGTATCGTTGTGCGTTCCAATCGAAAATTGGAGGCCATCTTGACCTATTTTTCGTGCGGCCCAAATTAGGGTGATATTCTGTTCTGAGTCTTCTTCAATATTGGTATTGATGACTTGATCTGATTTTGGCCCCAAGTACCCCTAATGAATTGTTGAACACAACTTGCATTTTATTTCTATTTAAATTGAGGATACCATTTTATCTGAATTTAAAATCCCCATTTAATTCCAGTGCCCTACAAATTCAGCCCGTACCAGTCTTACAGCACCCCCTGACCCTACAAAACATCGGACCCCGAATCGCCCGCCCAATTTTCGTTATTTCATGTGTTTGTGCAATTTCCCAAATTTAAGGGGGTTGAATTGCAAATTGGCATTTTGTGGCCTCACCCAATTATTTTAATCAATGAGGGAACCCACTATTTTTAATTAGTCTCACCCTCATTCCCCATGAATAATTTCCTCATGTTCAATCTGGACCACTCAATTAATTGAGTGCATCCTCACCCTCCATCATAACACCCTCTCTCCTATTTAATGTCATGTCACCCTCAAACCCTAATCCCTAGGCAACCTAGAAAACCCCACCTCCTCACAAGCCTCCTCCATCCAACGTAGGAAACTTCTTCCTAAACTCCTTCTTTCTTTTCTTCCTTCCTTCTTCTCATTTATTTTCTTCTTCTTCTTCTTCCTTTCTTCTTCTTATTTGTTTTGATTTGAATTTGAAATTCAAATCATAAGGAGGGATACTGTGCAGATCCATCCGGCGGGCTTTCCCTCTCCGGCGACTGAGGCCGACCCGGCCGGCGCTGCCGTGCGTGTCCGGCGGCCACAGCGACCCCCTCGGTGTCCGGCGGCTTCCCGCGGCGACAGCCAGACCGGCGGACTGAACCCGGCCGAGCCCGCTGCAGACAGCGGCTGCTCCCCCAGACCCGACCTCCGGCCCGGCGGTTCCCCGCGGCCCCTGTGCTCCTCCCTTTCCCTCAGGCGGCGGCTTCCCCCTCTGCGCCCGGCCGAACTCCGGCGGCCAGCAGTTCCTTCCCTCTGTGAGTATTCCTTTCCTCTCTCTCTCTCTCTTTTTATATATATATATATATATATATATATCTTTATATATATATATATATCTTTATATATATATATATCTATATATATATATATCTAATGTATATATATGTGTTTGTTTATACATTTAATTAATGTGAAAAATTAGTATATGTATGTATAATCAATATAAGGTATTGTATGTATTTAAATAAATAGTATAAAAATGTATTTAAAATTTATGTTTAATATATATATTAGTATGGTATATATATAAATACCTAGTATACGTATTTGTGTATATTGATTAATGTATATATATATATATCTAATGTATATATATAAATGTTTGTTTATATATTTAAATTAGCATGAAATTTGTATATGTTTTTAATTAAATTTGTATGTATAATTAATGTAAAGTATTTATATTTAATTAATGTATTTTTGGCATATATATGGGTATACACTAGTATAAATTAAATATGTAATTTTAAAAAAGGTATATATATATATATATATATATATATATATATATATATATATATTGTAAATGTATTTAAATTTGGTGCATATATAAAATATTGCAAGTACAAATTTATTATGTTTATATATACATACAAGAATCATTTATTTTAAAGTATATATATTTATACATATATCTATAATTGTATTGAGGGATATTATATGTAATTAATTAATAAGATGTTATTTAAATATGTAGTCCTACTAGATGACCCTAGTTGACTAGTGCCCTGTCGGACATGGCCCTGAGGCCAGTGTTTATAGACTGTGTGTTAGAGTAGCATCTGATGTAAATGTGGTTTGTTGGTGATATGTTTATAGGACTGTTGGGTTATCCAGGGGGTACTCTGGAACAGGACATCCATAAATACCAGCTAAGGACCCGAGGCAAGTACATTCTCTGATAATTTCCAATTCTTGATAATTTCTATAAATTCAAAAATCATGAAATATTACATCTGAATCTTCGACACTGTGTTACACGGACTAGTATAGCTTGGATCTGCAATCATGAGATGTTACATTGATTATCGTATTGACATTATACACGACATGGACATTGAAATTAGACATTGATAATTAGACATTGATAATTAGACATTGATATTAAAACATTGTACATGATAGACTTGACTTGCTCGTGTATCGTGACGTGTCATGACTGGATCCACAGTACTAGTTGGGGGCGGGGAAATTGCTAGTGAGAAATGTGATCAAATACCTATCGTACAAGTTTATATTATTGGTGTTAATCATACCCCACGTATGATTAGCCAGACTGTAGCAATTGTACATGTCCCAAGCCGATCACATTTTGAAACTACAATTTCAAACACTTAGAATAGATTACAGTTTCCCATTTTAAATCATATACTACATCACCCGTATATGATACTGTTCCTTGTTCTTTTTATTTCCATACATGCACTAACTATATCATATTGCCTGTCTCTCTTAAAAATTGCCATTTCATTTATTTCACTGTCTTCTCAGTAGCTAGCATGACATGTTTTATCGTATTATAGACATTATCAATTAATGGAACTGTTATTTGAGATTGTGCTTTGCTCCTTCCTGACTGAAAATATTTTTCCAGACTATGCCTTAGAGGACCGCTGTCCGACACTTTATGAACCATATGGTGAGTAGCTGCAGACTTGACAGTAGTTGTGATTCCAGGAGGTCTAGTCAGAAGTTATTATTTATTGTTAGTTCTTTAAGTAGACTATTTGGTACCGGATTTGTCTCCGGCATTTTGATGATTCTGGATATTGTTAAGTTAAGTTTTCTTGTGGACTTGTGTTGTGTTAAATTTTAGTTTTATTATTCGAAATCTTATCGTGCTGTAATCCTGTGATTGGGTATATGTTCATCTATTTGTGTTATCCGTGCCTCCTAATGGAGATTGGATATTTGCGTGACATTAGTTAGATAGTATCAATACCTAGACAGCGTTCTACCGCCGATGCTGCGGCGTAGGCTGGACGTACCCACACACTCGTGCCCCTAAACCGGGTGCGGGTCGTGACAAGTAAAAATATCACCAGTTAAAGGTTCCAAATATCTAATGATTGAGGGCAAATCAAAACCAATATAAATTCCTAAACGGCATTGAGGTCTCATTTTAGAGCACTGGGGAGGGGGAATAGGAACATAAACAACACAACCAAATTTACTTAAATGAGAGATGTTAGATTGATGGACTGTCACAAGTTGTGATGGTAAAAATTCATGATATGCAGTTGGCCTAACAATGATCAATTTTGCAGCATGTAATATGACATGTCCCCAAGTTGAAACAGGTAAATTTGATTGCATTAATAAAGGCCTTGCTATGTGCTAAAAATGCTTAATCAAGGACTCTACTAAACCATTTTGGGTATGAACATGAGGGACATAATGTTTAACTTATATTCCTACGGAAGCACAATAATCATCAAAAGTATGGAAAGTGAACTCAGCTTCATTATCAAGTCGAATCGTTCTAACATGTTGGTCAAAAAATGAGTCTTAAGCTTAATCAACTGAGAAAGTAGCTTGGAGAAGAAAAAATTTCTAGATGAGAGTAAAAAAATATTTGACCATCGATTAGAAGCATCTATTAGAACCATAAAAATACCTGAAAGGTCCGCTAGCAGGATCAATTGGTCCGCAAATATTATCTTGTATCTCTGAAGGAATAGTGGAGATTCAGAAGCTATTTTGAGAAGTGAAGGTCTTGTAATGAGTTTACCCTGTGAACAAGCTACACACAAATGTTCAGTAGGAAAGGAAAGACTTTGGTATAATAAATTATGCCCATTGGTATTGTTGATGACCTTTCTCAACATAGTCGATCCTGGATGACCGAATCTGTCATACCAAAGGATTATATTCCTTGGATCCTTTAGCCATTTGCTAGTGATGGGGTAAGATTCTACTACCTTCAGAGTAGTTTGATATAGCCCCGAGGAGATTAACTTGCACTTTTCTAATATGAGCTTATTGCTTCCAACATTAGAGGTGATACAAAGATACTATTTGCTATCATCGTTCATGGTTTTAACATAAAACCTGTTCATTCGAATATTTCTAAAGCTGAGTAGATTTCTATTAGATCTGCTAGAGAATAATGCATTTCGAATTACTAAGTGTGTTCTGTTTGGCAACACAACATCGGCCTTACCATAACCTTCTATAATCTGCACGGGTCCAGCAATGGTGGTCACCTTGGCAATGTTTGAGGCATATGTTGTGAAAAACTTCATAGTTTTCAATATAGTGTGAGTTATTTTACTATCTATCAAGCATATACCATCATCATTGTCCATACCTTTCAAAAATAAAAATTAATAATATATTAATTTGCTACTAAATGGTTAAACTTGGCATATTACCAATTATTACAACTTGATCTAAATCTAAATAAAATTGCTTCAAAGAAAGTAAACTACCTAGACTATTGATTATATAATGACTAATTTATTCAAAGTAAAAAGTAAATAAACTTAGATAAGCATACAATAACTATTCTTTGACTTCACCTATCATGGCGTTGAACTGGTCTTCCGAAATTGCATTTCCATCCTTATCTTGGAAGAAATTATTAAAATATATGTGTGTTGTACCCTCCATGAGATTAGTCTCCACACCCTTTGAGGCTTCATATTCGTCCAATTTATTTTCTTAGGTGCGACAGTTTCGCATCCAATGACCAGCTCTTCCACAACGTTTGTAAATATCAGTTGGAGCAGCTGGATTGAGAATTTGGACATTGTTTCTTCGAGGATTAAATTTCTTATTTTTGAACTGTGTATCTTTCCTTGGACCCAGATTATAGCCATTTCTTTGGCTTCCATGGCTTTCATGTCCTCTACCTCTGTGATTTTCTTAATCCCTAGTACTGGTCATTTTTTTCGAGCACTAGTCGCATTCACTTCAGCTGAAATTGGTGTAGACCCAGTTGGTCTACTAGTATGGTTTTTGATTAGTAACTCATTGTTTTTCTTAGCCACGAGTAAGATAGCAATGAGATCAGAATACTTCATAAAATTTCTCTCCTTATACGTTTGTTGTAGGGTCATATTAGTCGTATGAAATATGGTGAATATTTTCTCTAGCATGGAATGCGCTGTCACTTCTTTACCACATAACTTCAATTGTGAAGTAGTCCTGAACATAGCTAAATTATAGGCTGCAACTGCCTTATAATCTTGAAAACATAAATTGAGCCATTCATGGAGTGCATCTGGTAGTATGACCATTTTTTGGTGATCATATCTCTCGGCTAGAGAATTCCATAACACCAAGGGGTCCTTGACTGTTAAGTTCTTTGCCTTGAGATCATCATGAATATGATGTCTTAGGAAAATTAAAGTCTTCACTTTATCTTGTGCAGATATTGGCTTATCAGCCACAATTGCGTCACATAAGCTTTTGGCTTGAAGGTGCAATTCAGCATCCAATCTCCAATTAAGAAAGTTCTGGCCTTCTAAGTTTAGAGGCTTGAAATCATGCTTTGTGAGGCTCGACATATTGCTGTATAAGATCAATAATAACAAGTTAACATAAGAACTTGGTAAATCACCAAACAATTCATGTTCATGGTGTATGCTTCAAACAATGATATTTCAAAATTCTATTTATACCAAACAAATATTGTTCATGGTATGCTTCAAACAATAATGTACCAAAAGTCGTAGGTAAATACCAAATACTAGATGTTCATGGTATGATTCAAACAATGATTATGTTCAAGAAGTCTTTCAAAAATACCACATATGGTATGTTTTGAACAATGATGTTCCAGAAGTCTTATATATATAGACCAAACAATTCATGGTCCTGGTCATCAGATTTCTGATGGTTTTGATCTAAATGTATTAACATATATAAAAGAAATAAAGAATAACACCAGCGTTCTCTCCGAGAGATCTATATGCGATTAACATCGGAGTGCTATCAGAGTTAACTAAAAGAAGTGAGATGAATAGATAAAAATTATTCTTTTTTTCTTAGTGG